>JAOEGS010001839.1:0-42670 GCA_025447755.1 Corythornis vintsioides | reverse complement strand
CTTGTCCTTTCACTACAGGCCCTTGTAAACAGCCCCTCTCCAGCCTTTCTGTAGGCCCCCTTCAGGTACTGGAAGGTAAGATCTCCCTGGAGCCTTCTCTTCTCCAAGCTGAACAACCCCAGCTCATTCAGCCTGTCCTCATAAGAGAGGTGTTTCAGCCCTCTGATCATCTTTGTTGCCCTCCTCTCGATCCTCTCCATCAGGTCCATGTCTTTCCTGTGTTGAGGGCAATTTAGGCAGTGACTGTTTTTTGGGAGAAAAAATGGAAGCCTTTGTTGGCTAAATCAAAGACTTTTCTCAGATGCTTTCTATTCTGATTGAGTTGAATTTTCATTTTTAATAAATACTTTTGCAAGGGAAAATGTTTCCCAAAACAATGTAAGACAAAGACAATTTAGGCTGATGAAAGTACATCTCAGTGGGGAAATATGCATGCACTGGGACAAGTGACCTCACATTCAGAATCTGCATGTAAGAATGAGCTGCCCGTGTGAGTGAGTGAGGCTCACTGTAAGTTCTTGTCTGGCAGTATCACTGACAACCCATGTAGATAGTGTTCCAGTGCTGATTACCTCCCTGTTCTTTCCTCGTATCGAGGGAGCTGCTCCTGAGGTATAAATCAAGGTGTTACCTGGCTGCCCTGTGGGGAAGAGGGAAGCACCTTTCTCTGAGCTCACCCACTTTATGGGTGATTACGTAGCAGTGTGCTTGCCTCCAGCTTATGGGCATCAGTTAAAAAAGGGGGTGTGGAAAACAAAATGTTCTCCTTTTTATCCATGTTCTCATCTGGGGAGTAGCTGAGAAAACAAATTAATAAGATTATTGTCACTGTTCCTGGAGTAACGGCCAAGTAATGTTGGAGTAGCAGCAGCTTTATAAATTTTTTCTGGTCTTTCCTAGGAAACTTATGTGGTTAGTGTAGTAGCAAAAATGCTGCTCTCCAACCTATTCTCTTATTCTGGAGCTTATCTCTTCTCCACTTATCATTTCAGGTATTCATCTGACTTTACAAGTACGCTGCAGTCTATACGAAAGAAATGTAAACTGGATGATGTCCTATCAGATTCTCTTTTCCAGGAAGACTGGACTGCATTCCAGAATTCTGTCCGGTAAAGGGAATTTTTTTTTTTACTCGTCTCAGAACTGATTTTTGTGTCAAAGTTGAGAAGGAATTAGCTGGGGTTGGTTTACATGTGTTCTGAGTGCAGAAAGCAGGGCTGTGCTCGCTTTGCTGTGGTGTTGCTGGTAGCATTGGTGTGAGTGACTGGATTTGGGGTTGCTCTCGCACAGTAAGTGCTGTGAGGCTGTCCACCCTGTCTGGAGCAAGGCTGCATGTCATATCACCTGAAATGATAGCACCTCTTAGGATTTTTCCTAGTGACACTGAGCTGGCTTTAGCCATGATGACAAGAAGTAGACTGTGGAGGAGGCTGCTGGGCAAAAAAAAAATTGAGTATGTTATCCAAAGGCTGCAGAGTTAACAGCCAAATTGACTCTAGACAGATGGGTCCCCTGTGGGCTGCGGTTCGGTGATGGCAGTTTGTAGTGACGTGATGCGTGTCTGAGATGGGTTGTCTGGGGGGGATCTGGCATTATCTGCCTCAAATCTCACAACGTCTGTTTTTGTTTTGTTCTTTCCCAGGATAATTACTACCTGTGGTGAGCTCCTTCGTCAGTGTGGAGACTTTGAGCAGCAGCTGGCCAACAGGTGAGCACTGCTGAGCTTAATTCATGAGCTGTCAGCTCAGGTACTGAGCTGGAAGGAAACAAACCCCAAGGTGCTTTTGTTGCATAGACCATGGAGGGAAGGCAGAGCTGCTGTGATTTTCCCCCTACTGCCCCTCCTCATCCTTTGAAGTGCCAGAGATGAGTCTTGGACTGTTCCACTCAGTTGTGTGCCCTGAGACAGTAACAGAGATCCTTTTTCTTGAATACCCAACAAATGGACTGGTCTGGCTGGGGTCAGGAAGGAATTTTCCATCAGATCGAATTGGCCAGATTCTCACCCCCCCTTGTGACACGGGGCATGAATCATTTGCTGAAATGAATCTAGGTGTGCCTTAACCGACCGATTCCTTGTAACTTGAGGAGCACCAAGCACAGGCAGCCGCAGATCTTCTGTTGCTTGTAAGAGGTGCCCTGTTCAGCCTCCTGTATGTTTAATTAGTTGGGCTTGAGTGCCTGATGTTGTGTAGGACACAACAGCCTGCAGTGCACAGGAGACTGGGTTTGTTCCATATCTGTTAGACCTTCTGAGAGAACAATCCTCTTTTTCTTCTTGATAATTTTGCAGGTTTTGAGTTGCATAGTAGATGTGAGACATGGCTGTAATTAGTATCTGCCACCAATGAGTACTCTCCCAAGTAACATGAAGTGACTTTGTGTACTTGTTTTCAGGATTTTATCAACTGCTGGGAAGTACCTCTCGGACTCCTACAGCCCTTGTAGTTTTTCTGGCTTTCAGGATACCAGTTCTGTAGAAAAGAAGCGCTCTGTGAAGAATCCCTGGCAGGAGTACAATTTTCTTTTGAAGGAAAATCCCTCTGAGTATGCCAGCCTCATGGAAACACTTTACACTCTGAAGGTAGCTTTGGTGCCTGGGAGAAACTCCCTCTATCACAGGAAGCTGTTGAGCCCATGTTTGATAGATGAGACCTGGATTCCCCTTACAGCCCGATTACCTTTCATCTGGAGCTGCATCCCATTGATGGGCTGTGTTCCAGGTCTTCCACAGAGGCACTGTTTGATCTGCTGAGAGATGGAGTGTCCAAACCCAGGAAGCCTGGGCTCATTCCGTCTCTCCCCAGATCCTGGCTGTGTTTTGTAGACATGCCCTTATCAGGTCAGTTGAGTGAGATTTTTGTCACAGAACACATGGGAAAGGATATTCTGGAGCCGTCTCAAATACTGGGTCTCACATACTGGCTTATCAAGACTTTCTTTGCCACTTACAGTCTGCTGCCCTATCAGTTCCAAAATATAATTCTGTAGGACCATCCATGCATGCATCTGTGACCAGAGTAGAACAGCTCTAGTTATCATCTTGTGAATCTAAGTTATGTTTGCCATTGTTGGTCACATGTAGCAGTAAAGACAAGGTTATGAGTTCTATCTCTCATTGCCTCAGAACATTTTGATTTCTTTTGCACTTAATTTACTCGCAACTTGTGCAGCTCAGATTTCAGTGTGAAATGTTTGACTTTATACTTTTGCTAAATAGTCAACTTTCATAGGCAGCCTTCAGGTAAAACTTCTGCTTAATTTCATGCAGGGAATCAGTTAGTTGTGCTCTTTGAGGGGAAGGCAGTTTTGCCATCTTCTCTGTGTGTTTCTCGGTATCTAGCCTGCACCAGCACCTGGCATGGGCAAAATGTGATGCTGGTTCTTTGTTCCATGTCTCAGGGAGCAGTGTGCAGTTTCTGTCCTGAATATCTGGTTGGAATAGGACATTCCGAAGGAAACAAGCTGTGGAATTGCAGAGGAAAGCTCTTTTGTATTAGGATGGCCTAATAAAGGCCTCTTTAAGAATGTTAGCTTCTGTGTGATCAGTTTAATGATGGCTGTATGTAAACACTTTTCTGTCTCCGTGTGTTAGGAAAAAGGCACCAGTAACCACAACCTCTTGTCTTCATCGCGATCGGCCCTCAGCCGCCTCAACCAGCTGGCACACCACTTGGCTTTTGATTCTGTTTTTCTTCGTATCAAACAGCAACTCTTACTTGTTCCGAAGATGGAGGTGAGTAATGGGTACCTCGAGCTGAGCTGAGCTGGCACAGTTTACCTGTGGGATCCCTCAGGGTGGAGGACAGCCCAGCATTGCTTATCTTTCTCCTTTTCAGAATGTTTCCCTCTGGTATCATGTTTCTTCAATGAGCTACACTCAATAAATATCTCCCTTCACCTGCAGCATTCACAACAGACAGCTGTGTTTGCAAGCTCTGGTGTTTGTTTGAGATGTCTATTTTCTAACCTGTGTGAGTGTGTATTTCCCATAGGGAGCTGTGTGGCCAGGGGGTGTATGTTTGGGGCCGAGGGAGGACAAAGGAAACAGTTTTCTCACCATCTGTGTTCAGCTTTGTAGAAATCCTTGAGTAGTCACAGTTTGTGTGACTGGGTGACTGCTTCTTAGAATACTGATTGATTTCATGCTCAAGAAAGTTGTGGATTCATTCTGTACTTTTTGCCTGGCAGGGTTGGTGTTCTGGTGGCCTTGGTGAAACCCTGACAGAAGACCTGCCAAACTTCAGCCTGACTCCACTGGAATATATCAGCAATGTAAGAGTGTGCATGTTAGTGGGAACCCAGTGCTAGGGGAATATCTGCTATATTTCCCCATGTATGATCCCATTATTTGTTAGAATTGTTGTATGATGGTGATTGATGCTCTCAGTGGTCTAGCCTTCATGAGCTGGGTTCTGCCATCCTCTGTAGCTTTTATGAATTCTGTGTGAAGTTGTGGAGTAGCAAAAGAATTATGAGAGCACAAGGAGCAGATGTAGTATAGTGAGTTGCTGTGAAGCTTGGCTTTCAGCTTTCAGGTGGGGATTACTGAAGGTGACTTCTATGTAGCAAAGTATTTGCTTCACATTTGTTCAGTGACTCAGCTCTTTGTGCTTTTATTCTAGATTGGGCAATATATTATGTCGCTTCCTCTCCACCTTGAGCCATTTGTCACTCAAGACGATTCTGCTTTAGAACTGGCATTACATGCTGGAAAGCTGCCTTACCCCCCAGAACAAGGTAGGGTGAAAACAATGACTTGAAGCATTTTGGGGAAAGCTTTCACATTTTGACATTTGATGGATGTAAGGTGTTATGGGAACAAAGATATCTGAGATCCATTTCCTATTGTCTAGTCATCCTGCTTCTTCCAAGAGTCTCCTGGCAATGCACAGGAGGAGCCTTTAAATAATGAGTAAAAGTTTTTCAGTTTTGTTTGAACCAGAAGCTTTAGTTTGGTCCATTTAATTTTAGTGTCCCAGGCTTAGTGCCTGGTCTGAATTGTGTTTCCAAGCTGGAGCAGGTTTTCATGTCAGTGCAGGGAGTGGGCTGTGAAGGGAACACTGCATCAACGAGCTGAAAGACTTCTCAGGTCAGCTGTGTGGCTTCTGCTCCTCTCTGCCTGTCTTTTGGAGAGCAGCTCACTCAACAGCTTGGACTGTTGGACAGCTTGCTGAAGGGGAGGGAGTCTCACTCCAGCTTTGCACTCCTGGCCTCTCCTTCTGCTGCTGCCCCAGTAGGGACCTTTCCATTCATTAGCCCTACAGAAAAGTATTTAGGTTTTTTCCCTTTTTTTTTCTGGCCTAGTTTATTTCAAAAACACGTTTAAGTGATTTAAATCAACTTTCCAAGAGGTTTACTAAGCACCAGAGCTGGTAGGAGTGCACAGCAAGGCACAGGCAAAGAGGAAGCCTGTGAGCATGGCTAGAAGTGGTGAGTTGTGAGGTTGGCCAACCCTCTTCTATAACCTCCCGTCTACTGGAGAAAATGCCCAGGCGTTGGTGGTCGTACAGCGTGTTCTTGGTCCCAGGCAGCATGTAAGCTGGGATCCTTCCTACAGCTGCTGCCCAGAATGATCATCATGTGAGGCTTTCCAGCTCTAGACCCTAGGGAAATCTGAAGAGGATGTGCTGTAAACTTATTTCTGGTATAAAATACATGGCCCTCCGTGGCCTTGATCAGAGCCACAGCCCCTTAGTTTGTAGCTAGAATGAGAGGAGTCCCTGAGCTCCTTTCTTAAGGAATAGATTATTTCTGTAAACATCAGTCCTTTTTTTTCACTCCTTTAATGGCTTGTGGTACTAACTTACAGATACACAAATGCATTGTTGTGTGGAGTCTTCTAAGGGCAGATGCAGTAACTGACAGATACTGAAGTGCTCAGTTAATTGGGGACACAGAAGGAGCCAAGATGGAATAGGTGGTGGGAAGGAGAGGACAATAGAGATTTTTCTGTTCTTTCATTCTCTTGTCAGAAATGGTGTTAATATTAGGCTTTCCTGGATTTACAGAGAAAACTCCTGTTATAACCTGTGTGACATGCCAATGTGTGCCTGTCTGACACAGGTTAGGAGCCCACAGTCAGAAACTTCTCTGCTGCCTGTCTTGTTTTGGACATTTTTGGAAATTTATTTTCTTAAGGATCTGATCACATGCATATGTTTGAGTAACCACAGTCAGGTTCTTGCTCATTAAGACACAGTTCTGGAGTGATGATCCCTTCACTTTCATTCCTTTTTTCATCCAGCTAAAAAACATTAGAGCTCCACTGCTGTGTCCAGCTGGGTCATGTGTGATACCAGCCACAATGATGTCCCCCCTATGCTGAGGGAAGTGCAGAGGGTGGTGTGGACAGCTGTTGGCTGAGACAACTATGGCTCTTCAAAACCTTGAATGCCAGAAGAGCCAAACTATGGCTCTTCAAAACCCCAGAATGCACCAAGGAGTTCTTTCTTCATATCATTCCTTAATTTCTTGCAGCAAGCTGCCTTCTGGCTGTTGCTGATTCTTCAGGTGCCTGTTGTGTCATGAGTCCTGCTGTGGTTAACAGCAGGAGCTGCCTTGTGCTTCCTGGCAGGCTGGCAGTGCACCGTGATTTCCTGCAGTTAATCTCCTCTCTGTGTTTATTTCCACTGACAGAGAAGTGTAGAGCTTGGTATTTATTTTCTGTAGCCTTCTGAGAATACACTCTTCAGTTCAGGTTTTTGCCTTAGTCATCTCAAAAGCACTTGCATGTTTAATAGCATGTTAATTTTCTAAACGCTGACGAACACAAAATGCCTGGAGGGCTTGAAAAAAACCCTGAGAATCCTCAGCAATGCAGTAGCTTGTAAACCACTCCTGGAAGATGATCATATAGAGCATGCCAGGCAGTGCCTCTGATCCCAGCCTGACCACCTGTCAGCACTTCAGCAGTGACTTCTCTGGAGAAGTAACAGAGGAAAGAGGAGTGTTTGGAGTCTTTGAGGTAAGGTCTGGTGTTGGGTTATGCCAGGGAGGATACAGATCCACTCCCAAACCAGCTGGTAAACTCTGAATACCTTCATGTCCTGTTGAAGGAACAGTTACCTGTTTATGGGTCCCATCTTGTTAGGGAACCAGCAGATGCAGGTGAGTGACACTGCTGGGAGCTAACGAGAGTTTTCTGTGCAGGAGATGAGTTACCAGAGTTGGACAACATGGCAGACTACTGGCTGGGCTCCATTGCCAGAGCCACCATGCAGACCTACTGTGAAGTCATCCTGCAGATTCCAGAGCTCACCGTGCACTCCACAAAGCAGCTGGCCACAGACATCGGTAAGCTTGATGCATGCATCATCCCGCTGCTCTGGCACACCAGTATCTGCCGTAGAGGGGACACGCAGCATGGGCCAAGCATGGTGGGAAGGGCTCCAGTGGATTACGAAGGGGGCAGCTGTTGATTTCTTCCATTCGCTTGGTAGCTGACATAGGGAAGATCAGATAAAGGCCACCTAAAAGTTGTGGAGCACTTGAGCAGCATCCTCTTTTAGAGAACCTATGGGGTCAGCTCCCCTGCTGTGGTTCAATTACTGCCTGCTGCTCTGAAGTTCTGGGGGACTAAATTACTTTCAACATGAGAAATTTTCAGCAGCAGAGCGGGGGTTTGTTGGCACATGTTTATTTCTGACATGCCATGCAGTGACTGAGGGAGGACTGATGGAAGGTGTTGGGGAAGGTGTTTCTGCAGGATGTGGAAATGGGTTTTCTTATCTGAAGCCAGTGAAAGTGTTGCCTCAAGACCACCACAAGTGTTGTGAACACCAGTTAGTCCTTTCTTTGCTGTAAATAGTGGGTTAAGGCTAGTTGCTTCACATCCTCCCTGCCATCCTGGATTCCCCAGCTGACTGTGGCTCAGTGAGCTGGTTCTCCCTCCTGCCTGATGGCTGTTCACCTCTGCAGAGCTTCCTGGCTTTGTTCAAAGACAAAGAGCTTTCAAAGTGAGATTGTGATCCTGCATCTGTGACCATGGGGACTGACCACCCTGACGGTGTCCTCTGCAGATACTGAAACATTGCAGAATCAGTCTCAGTCTTCTGAACAAACAGCCAATTATCTGAACTAGTGTACAGGAAGCCAAAAATTGTACCAGTCAGTTGCATCATATCCCAAACACTGCTGTTCTCTGTGGATTTGAGCTCACAGTGATAGAACTCCAGGTGTCATAAAGAATGAAGAATAACTTTCATTTGCACAGTATCTGTTCCTTCCTCAGAAGCGTGTTTATCCTTCATCTTACAGATTATCTCATAAACGTGATGGATGCCCTTGGCCTTCAGCCATCAAGGACACTACAGAACATCGTAACGCTGCTGAAGGCCAAGTCAGAGGACTATCGCCAGGCTGCGAAGAGCATGCCCCGCCGAATGGCCAGCAGCATCGCAGCCATGAGGGGCCTGGAGTGTTAGCTGTGGCAGCTCTGCTACTGCACACCTGTCAAGGGATGGACTGCTCTCTCTACAAGGAAAAGGAAAACACCTTGGGACTAGGGGAATTTATTTCTGAATATCTTTTAATAAATGCCTTTGTCTAGGAAAAGCTTCTTCCATTTATCCATCGTTAGAAACAAGGGAAGATGTCCTGCAGCCAAACTCACCCAAAACTCTCTGGATGACCTTGAGTGGGCAGCGCCATGCTGGCTTCTGACTAGGAATGTTCTGTGGTTGCTGGAGAGTTTGTGCTTTGTGGCGGTGAGATGACTGGCTTTTTCAGAAAATTTAATCACTTCTGAATCTCAAATTATGGGGTATGTGCAACAAAGATCGACTGATTGCAAGCTCCTCTACCTGGAGGCAATTGTCATTGCTCAAGTCTGTCATTATTCATAAAGTCACGAAGACAGACTCATCAATTAGTAGATGAGGCACAACCAAGCTCGACCCTGAGAGGAAAACTGGTTTGGTAGGTTGCTTCTGGGGCGATTAATGTATTCTACTGAAAGCTATGAAGTTTATAAGAAGTTTAATGAAAGTGTTGCTTTCTCGTAAAATTTATTAAATCTTCGTTTATTGATCTTTGTAGAACAGGCTGTCCAGCCTAAGTCTGCTTGCTTAGGAGGAACTGGGCAGAAACAAAAAGGTCCCAGAACTGGGCAGAAACAAAGAGGTCCCAGAACTTCCAGCTGCGTGAGACTGCTGGATAAAACTGACACCATGAACTAATCTGATTTGGAGGGGAAAAAAACCCCTTTTTCCCCTCATTGGTGTCTACCTCTGCAGTTTTTTCCTTTTTACCACCAGATGCCATGGGGGAATAATTATTTCCTGGTGTCTATGTCTTTGCCTCTTCTCTCCTTTATCTAAGTTCAGGCTGCCCTAATATCTGTTTAGCCCAATCCACAAATCTTTGCTGTCTCTGCAGAAAGATGTAGGTGTTTTTTTTTTTTCTCTCCTCTAGCGGCCTCAGTCTTTGGGCAACTATCCCTTCTTGTCTTTTTCTTGGGATTTGTAAGCCCTGTGCGTTCTTCCCTGAGTGGCTGTGCTTGGCTGCCTCTCATCTGGGCAGTCCTGTGTCTGGTTTTGTCAAAACATCTTCCCTGTGCTTCGTAGGACATGTAATGGGCCCATACAGGCTTATATGGAAAGAGCTGCCCAGGGAGAGGGTGGAATCACTATCCCTGGCAGGTTCAAAAACTGTGTAGATGTGGCACTTCAGCACATGGTTTAGTGGTCATGATGTTTAGTTCAATGATCTGGAATGTCGTTTCCAACCTTAATGATTCTGATTCCATATTTACTAGCAGTGTGCTTTTTTCGAGTGTGTTTTTGGTACTCTCAACTGGACTTTGTGACGTTTTACTGCCAAAACTGCAGCTTAAGGTAGGTGAGAAGAGCACCTTTGTGGAGTCTGGGGTGTTTCTCTTGCATAGACATGAACAACCCTGCCCAACTACAGCCCCAGCGTTTTCCACCCCTGGTCAGCAAACACAGACAGGGTTCCTGTGGGCTCCAGGACCAGCAGATGGATTTCTTGTGCTCTGCTTCCATTGCAGTTGTTCAGGGACAGAAATGCTGATGGGTTTTGTGAATGTTGGCACATACAAAATTTCAGAGCAGGGAAGTAACGTGTTCTGGAATGTTTGGGGCTCTTTCCTCAGCAGGCTTTCCAATTAGATGTTTACTCCAGTTAGATGTTTACTCCAGTTACATGTTTAGATGTTAGTTACTTCAGTTAGATGTTTACTCCATGTTTACTTCAATTCTATTGTTTACCTGGAGGTTCTTCCCCAATACTCTGCACTGGTGAGACCACATCTGGACTATTGTGTTCAGTACTAGTCTCTCCAGTTCAGGAGGGACAGGGAAATACTAGAGAGTCCAATAGAGTCTACAAAGATGATGAAGGGACTGGAACATCTCTCTTATGAGGAAAGGCTGAGAGCCCTGGGGCTGTTTAGCCTGTAAAAGAGAGGCCTGAGAAAGAGAGGTGTTAAGTAGAAGGGCCCAGTCTCTTCTCAGTGGTGCCCTGTGGTAGGATGAGAGGTAATGGTAACAAGGTGAAACATGAGAAGTTCCACCTCAACATGAGGAAAAACTTCTTCACTGTGAGAGTGATTGTAGCCTGGAACAGGCTGCCCAGAGAGGTTGTGAAGTCTCCTTCTCTGGAGACTTTGAGAACCTGTCTGTATCTGTTCCTATGTGGCCTGCCCTGGGTGACCCTGTGCTGGCAGGGAGGTTGGATTTGATCTTTTGAGTTGGAAACTTGCTGCTGTCTGGAGTTGGGACTTATCAGGTGGGTTGTTTGGCTGTAATCTGTGAAGCCTTTCCCCTGGTGAGCTCCGTGCCCAGTCCCATGCAGTGCTCAGCTTAGACTTCCACTGGCTGTGCTGCTGCTGCAAGAAAAAAACCCTTCCTACACGTACGTGGTCTACAATCTGTGCATTCGGGGGAGAGAGCTGAGCTGGTGCAGAGCTGAAGTAAAGTATCTGAGACACTTCCCACTTTTATTAGTTGTCAGACGCCCTCTATAAACCAGCAGTGACTGGAATAGTAAACTGGACATGTTCTGCCAGAGAACACGCTGTTCCCATTTCCCCATGGCATGAGATAGGTGCATCTTGCCACGTTTGCCTCTCCCATCCTTCTGTCAGTGGAAAGTGAGGATTTTTGATGCTGTTCCTCTCCTGCTGCTGTTGCATTTCACAGGGCAAATGGCCCTGGGCAAGTGCTCAGGTTGGGGGTGAAGGAGTGAGGAGCAGGAAGATGCTGGCTGCCCTGGCAGCTCTTGTTGGCTGCCAGGAGGGTGAACCCAGGGAAGGGCTGCTCCACACTTTCCCTCAGTGCAGGATTTCCCATTGCATCGGTTTCTGGGCACTTTTGGAACAAAAGTCACATGCTTATGTTTCCTCACTTAAGTCCTTTGGTTAGGGAGGCTCCCAGCCCTGCGGGAGCCACCAGCCCTCATGACAGGGGGTGAGCTCAGTGCAAGCCAGTGCCACCAGCCTCTTGCCAGGGCTGAGCTGCACCTGCTGCCAATGGAAAACTCAAAGGCAACTTTTTAATTATTTATTGCCCAGAGCGGTTCTGCTCAAGGGCCTGTCACTTCCTCTCTGCACCAGCACCTTTCTGGAGGCTGGAATGCTTCTCTTGCACACTCCTGAACAGCCCTGCCCACCTGTGGCCCCAGCGTTACCCACCCCTAGGCAGCAAACACAGACAGGGTGCCCTTGGGCTCTAGGACGAGCAGATGGATTTCTTGTGCTCTGTTTCCATTGCAGTTGTTCAGCGACAGAAATGCTGTGACCTCAGAAGGTAAAAGTAGCATGGGACCCACCCACAGTGCAGCCTGCAGCCTGCAGCACACCCTGTGCTGTGTCTCAGCATGCATCCGGCCATGACCTCACACCCACCATCTGCACATCTTGGTCTCTCCTGGGCACCTCAGTGTAGAGACCTTTTTGTGGCCTTTCAGTGCTTAGAGGTGGCCATCAGAAAGATGTGGACAGACTGTTGAGCAGGGCCTGTTGGGACAGGAAAAGGCATGATGGTTTTAAATTAAAAGGGAGATTTAGACCAAAGAGAAGGAGAAATTGTTGATGCCAAGGGTGGTGAGACTTTGGCCAAGGTTGCCCAGGGAAATGGTCGCTGCCCTATCCCTGGAACCATTCCAGGTGAGGTTGGTCAGGGCTCTGAGCAACCTGCTGTAGTTGCAGAATTCCCTGCTCCCTGCAGGGGGTTGGACCAGATGAGCTTTTAAGGTCCTTCCAACCCAAATCAGCCTATGATTCTGATATTAAAGGCAGAGCCTGACACCAGCTCTGAGGTTTGTTAGAGGGTTTGTTACAGGGTTTATTATTAGAGCTTCTTCACAGTAAGCAGTCGGAGAGGGGAATTCCTTCCTAATTTTGCTAGAGAGTAGAAGTTGTCTCAGCAAGGGACAGAGTACAGCGACGGCAACTGGCCATTGGTGGCCAGTGGGAGGTGACAGGACGTGCTGTTCACTCGGTTTCCACGTCGCTGTCGGGACCGAGCGCATCGAGGGGCTGCACGTGCAGTGAGTCGTAGTTGGGTGGGGGCGTGCCGGGCTCGGGGGGCAGCGCCTCGTCCCTGGGGAGGGGACCTGTGTCCTCGTGCTGGAAGCCCAGGTTGGTGTGAGCCTCCACCAGCTCCGACACAGTTGGGGGTGCATCCGGGTATCTTGTCTGTGCCTGCTTCTGCTTCAGGCCTTTGCACCAGCCAATGATGTTGATAATGGTGATCCACAGCGAGTCAATTATGATCTCCCCAAACTCAATGAGGCACAGCACTGAGCCCCCCATCCAGAACCCAAACTGACCTCCCAGGCTCGAAAGTAGCCAAACGATCTGCGGGGAGAAGAGCAGAGTGAGTCAGGGCAGGGGATCCCAGTCCCCCATTAGACCCCAGGAAGGAAGGCAGAGTTGGTCACCCACTGTTGTGGCTGCAGACTCTGAGATGGTGCGGTAGTTGTACTCCTGGAAGTAAATGTTCAGCTTGATGATCCCATTTCTGTAAGAGACAAAGGGCACCTCAGTGCAGAGCCAGGCGGTGTGCATTCTACTCAGCAGTTATCCTGTTTTGGTGCATCCCCCCCAACTGCTGCTGCTGCCAGATTCAGAGCTGTCACTAAGAAGGGAAAAACATTATGGCCCAGGAGCTGGACCCCAGTTGTTAATAGCTTCAGAGCTCCTGGACTCCCACGTGCAACTGATGAGAAGCACTGCCCTTAATGCTCATTTTAACTTAATTCACACCCAAGTTTGTCTGACCCAGTCTGTCTCCACTGTGAGGAGCACAGGATATGCATCAAGTGTGTTTCAAGTTTGCTTTATGTATCTTCCAGGCAACCATGTGCCAAATCTTGTCCACCCTTTGCATTAGCACATGCGTGCTCTGGCCCAGTGTCAAGATTCATGTTAATCTAATGTTAGCAGGCTCAACGGCAAAGATAAAGTGCTTGTTCCTTTCACTTACCTGTCCAGAGTCACATTTGTTGACATATCCCTTTCATAAGACAGAATATGGAAAATCCAGTCCTAGGAAAACAAGCTTTTTTCAGAACTGAAGGGGAGTATCATCTCTGGGCACCTGCTAAGGCAAAGCCCATGGGAGTTGCAGGACTGGGTGCAGGACCCCCAGAGAGGAGAAGATGCTGTGGGGGGTCCCCTGTCATGCCTCGTGCCCTGGTACTAGTGTTTGTTTGCACGCTGAAAATGTGTAATTTAGTAAAGAGGCACTTGCTACCCAGACATTAGCTCTGAGAATACCAAGTGATTCATGTGGCTAAAAACAGGGAACTACTAATGAATGTTTCAAAACAAGAAACTGGAGTTACCTCCGAAGCCTCAGATGGCCAGTCTGCCATGGAGATGGTCATCTTGTACTGTGTATCACTGGAGAAAGGAAGGGACAGCGTTAGCACAGACATTTCCCCTTCACTGAAGTCACTGGAACTTTGTCTCTCAGGCAGAAAACCAGCCCTGCATGATTTGCTGCTGTTTCTGAAAGATCACGAGATGAAACGCAGAGTCCCCTCCACCTTTACAGCTCCAGAAAGGGCTGAGGTACTTACTTGCATGTTTCCTTACAAGAATCAATACAAATCTGTCTGTGCCTTATGCTGGATCTCAGGGATGAGTAGCAATATGCTGTTTGGCAAAAACAGAAAATTAAAGCATCTGCTTAGAGAAGGACCCCACTTGCTGGATTATATCAATTTCATTAGATGAAATAAATACCTGGGCGTGAGCCTGCCACTCAGGTTCCCTGCCTCCCCTCTAACCTTCCCTTCCCAGGGAAGCTCAGGCAGAACAGTAAGACAGTTTAATAATAAATCAAAAATACATTTTAGTTTTCTGCAGATGGTTCCTATAGAGTCGCCTTGCCCACTAGCAGTGGTTTGGCCCAGCCTGTGCCAGCTTGTCTCGGGACCTGAACTCCTCAGGCATGGAGACCTGGAGTGTGGTTACCCCTTTTCCTCTCCCTTTGGCACCCAGAGGCTCCCGTTACCTTCCTGGCTGGATGTAGCCAACACCCTGGGGCAGTGCAGAAGCTGAGGCCCCTCAACCCATGACCAGGACCAAGATTTCATCCCTTGTCCCCAGCACCAACCAGAATGGCCACAGGCAGACATTACACTGGCAAAAGTCATTCACCCTGTGTGTCCAACAACAATTCAGCTCCTGCCCCCCTGCCCACCAGCACCCTGCTGAGGCTCTAGCTTGGTTCATGTTCTTACCCCAGCCCGGGTTATCTTCGTTGTTGCAGTAATTTAACCCTTCAGGCAGAGGGAACATGTAGTGACCACATCCACAGATCTCAGTCATGTGATTTTGGAAACAAGAGCGTAGGCAAGCCTGATAAAAGGGAAGAGGGAGCTGCTTAGACATGGGCTGGACCCCCCTGCCTACCCTCTTGTCACCAAGTCTGTGCTGGCTGCAAGAATGGTTTTGCTCTGCGGTATTTTCTCTCTTGCTTGGACCAGATGATTTGGGTGCTGCACCCAGAGAAGGCTGAAGCTGCAGAAGCAATGATGCTGCCAGAACCCACCCCAGCACATGCTCTGAGCATCACAGTCAGTCCAGGAGCCTGGCACAGCTCACACTGGCGAGATGAGGTGGATGGATGAGCAGTCATGGGCAGGGTTGCACTGGAGCTATGTTGTTATTTTTATCAAGCACTTTTACTGCTGCTCCTGCAGATTTTAAGGCCCCTTCTGGTCATGAGCTGCCCAGGGGTAAGTACATTGCAGGAGCAGGAGGGAACTCAGTGCCTGCTCCCAGTCGCACAACGAACTGCTAGTTTCTTTCTTAACTGTTTTAGGGCTTCATGGAAGTAATACAGAGTTTCCAAAGAACTGAAATGTTCTGTACACCCCCAGACCCTGCTGGTGTCTCCAGGCTTTACACAACATCCTGACACAGGAGGGCTGATTTCCACTTTAAAGCTAGGACTCTAAAAATACTTAAAGAGCAGGTTTTAGAAACCTGAATTATCTTATCTGTGCATCTGCTTCCCTCCTTGAAAGGACTGTGACCACGGGCTCAGCAGCCTGCAAGTTGGGCTGCAGCTCTGCCACCAGCTCAGCGAGGCATGAAGTTCATAACCCAAGACTGGAGAGGGGTTCTGGATGAAATGGTACACAAAGCAATACCAAAGTCTATGAAAATATAATTAAATTTAACAGCTCCAGCTAAGTAGAATAACCAGAGAATTTCTGTGGATCTTGAAATGCTTCCAGAGCTCTCTACAGTCAGGGATTGATGGAGGGGCCTGGTTTTGTTGAGAGCTTTCTGAAGTGATGCAGATTATGTGGACGGAGAACCTCAGTCAGCATTTAGCAACATTTAAGTAATAATGCAATAGTTTCAAGTGTTTGCTTAAACATTATACAAGCATCTTAAAAAGCAGAGTAAAGTGGTCCAATTGTTATATAAATGCAGAACTATCTAATCCCCTGCTAGACAAAAGCTCTCCCACTTGTCCAGGTTGTATTTATCAGGCATTGGTAAATAAACCCAAAAATTGTTTTGATGATTTCTTTATTGCCAGATGTCACCCTCCAGAAAAACTTCTCCCCTGTGTTATAGGCAGTTACAAATTAACCAGCACTTAAGGTTTACACTCGATTTTTCTACAGATTTAAGGTTTACAAACACTCAACTTTTTCATCCCAATTTGGCTTAATTTCCTACACAAAACAAGCAGGCACATTCTGGGGGGTGGCTGATTTAACTCCTTTAAAGAGAAAAGGATTAAAAAGGAGTGTTCAGGAGTGTAATCCCTTCTGTATATTCCTCTCCTGGTAGGGAAAAATACAACTTGTGTACACAAAACAGGAGCTGCTTCTCACATTAGAGCCAGGGCTAAAACCCAGCACACAAAGCTCTCCAGACAGCTTTCACCCTCCCAGAGCAGCCTCTTGGCTGTCCCTGTTACAGCAGCACATGCAGCAACAACGACTGCTCAAAATCCCTGTGAGTCTAGAGGAGCTCTGGCAGACATGGGGACTGACCCTAGCCCCTCTGTCTGCCTATAATTAAAAGATTTTTGCCAACTGTGGAAATCATAGGGGACCAGCATTAAACTGAACTCATATGTGAAGTGAAAGTAGTTGCCTTTTTGTCTGCAAACTACAGCTTTGCTGGGGGGAAATTACCATTTTAATGTTCTCAAAGTGAAACAGAACTCACACCTGCCTAAGGGAACCATCGCTGCTGATGCCTTTTCCTGGCCAAACAGGCTGGTGTGGTGTGGGAATGAAATGGAAAGATTATGCTCAACAGTGCTGCCTGCCAGAGCCATGTCCCTTAACTTTTGATGCAAGTTTAATATCTACATTGTTGGGTCTTGCTCTTGCAACCCACAGTTATTTCCACCAGATCCACTGAGTTTGTTTCCAGAACCAGGGCTATGTGTGTTCAGACATGTGGATTTATTACCTGAATATGTTTCTGTGTTTGGATTTTGCTTTCTGATGCTCTGTTACAACCAAACATTGGTCAAAGATTTTAACTGCTCTGATGATTTTTCCTAAACATTTGTTTGGTTTAAAGACCTGTTTTACCTGTATGGAATAGGATGTGTTGTACTGGCTGTAGAGGTTTTTGACAGGGACATCGGAGCCGTTGTTGGTGCAATCGCTGTAGGGGTAGCCCATCCGCTCCAGCTCATCCTGAGAGGAAACCAGTGAACGTCAGTGTCATCATCTCTCCTCCCTGGCACTCATTTTCTAGACACTCTCTTAATTTCTGTATTTCATGCCAGTTTTCTAAAAAAAACCTGAAGACTGGTGGGTGGCAGAGCTGAAGGAGATGCCCCATTTTCCAGAGTGGATCGGGGCAGATGAGGGTGTTCAAGAGCAGCTTGTTTTAGCAAGGCACCTTCTGGCCTGATAAAGGAAGGGGGAACAATGACCTGAGCTCACTATTTTGGCTTCAATAAAGCACTTTGCCAGGACAGTTACATAAAAGTCTCCATAAACTGTTCCAGCCCACAGCCAGTGTATACCTTGACTCTTTTGGTTTGAGCCAGTTCAGCCAAGACTTAAAGCAAACTTGGTTGCAGTCCCATCAGATAACATTATTCTCAGCCAAGCTGCTCAGAGGAATGCCACACATACCACCAGCACCCCAATGGAGGTCTCTGTCCCGGCCATCGCGTAGATGCCCTGGTCCTTCAGGAAGGGGAAGCTCTTCTGTTGATGCAACATGAGCCTGGCCCCGGCTGCAGAGGACAGGTAGGGTATATAGTCTTGCTGGCTGATGTCCAGGATTAACTTCAGCCCTAGGATACCGGAAGAGACACTCAGAAATTGTATTGAAATGCAAGAATTTGGGAAAAAAATAAGAGTCTATTTTCTTTTCACTGTGCACAAATTTCCAAATCACTGGGGGAAAAGCTGGGGTCTGGCTGTTGTGACAGCCTTGTGTGTGCATTAACACACACTGTGGTGAATGGAAATATCTGAGTGGATGTTCAGACCTTGTCTCGTATTTTGGCTATCTAGAGGTTACACTTCTGCAAAGTAACATCCATTGTCACATGATTAGTTTTTATGTGGCACATTTCCCTTTGGGGGGCTTATCCCCTCCTGGAAAGCCATTCCATCCCTCAAGACACACAGAAATCATAAAACTGAGCTATGTGACAGAAACGGCCATGGAGAGATGGAGGAACTCCCAGAACTTCTGCTCCTTTAGCTTCTTCTTCCTTAGCAGAGTCTCTCTTACCAAACTCAGCTCCGGGGTTGGAAGAATTCAAAGCTTCCTCGTCCATGCCCCAGTTAAAGATGTAGCAGTTACCGTGGTCTGGGTGATAGATCTGGGTGAAATTCCTGGAATAATCATGCACACAAACCTATGACTGGGGAGGACTAAAGGGTTATAAAGTAATGCATCAGGTAGTACTAGCACTTGGCAGCTACATCTCGGATTCACTTTAAGTTACTTCTTTTATTGAATGTCTACATAGACATCTCAACTGATGTAATTTCAATTGATCTGCTGCTGGAAAGAATTCAAAGCAAGGTGCTGGTGTGTGCTGAGACACAGCCCCTTGGGATAAAGCTCTGTCGAAATGTATGGGAATTATCTGTCACATAGATGAAAGCATTGCTTGATCTGAGCAAGGGTAACAGTTTTTGGCTGGTGTTTTAGCTCCTTCTTTTATCATAATTCTCTGCTGCCCTCTTTGCACATGGGCAGGAATCCTTCCAGCCTGTGCTGCTGCTCTTCACTCATGTCCCTCAAAAGTGGATATATAAATTTGGCATTCACCAGAAACTCTGGTGGCTAAAATGCATTTCTCAGGGCCTTGGGTATAAAAAAGAAGGGCTGTAACTGGGGCTGCACTGTCATACTGGAGATACATGGACACACCTGGCTTCAGCTAGTTGTCACTGGGAAGGTTCCAGGGGTGCTGTTAATCCTGCAGCATCATGAGCAAAATGGCCCATCCAAAACTAAAACTCAAGCCAGCACTATCTCATTTCAGCCAGGGTGAGATCCAGGAAACCTCTGGGAAATGCTGTTAGAGTTAAGGACCAGCAGAAATATCTATTAACTGATATACACCTTGAAAAGTGAAAAGAGAAAGCCTGACATGCCCTCAGTGTCCTGTACCACTCCTGAGGTGACAGAAAAGGGCCAGTGCTGGTTCTGCACCTACTTGTAGTTGCAGGGTTCAGCCCCGTAGAGACATGCCAGGATCATGTCCTCTGCCTGGTAACCCATCCTGATCCTCTCCTGCAGTGGCACTTTGGAGAGGATGCTGGTGGACTGTAGGATGTACCACTCGGTCACTGCCTGCGCCGCACTGGTGAAGTTCCTGTAGGTGCAGTTGTCGGAGCCCTGATGGCTGCACTGAGGACACATGGCAAGTAGGGCTGACTGTCACCCATGGCCAAGGACATACAGCTTGTCCCCTCTCCCCACATGCCTGTCATGATGCCAGCCCTGCCTGCTGCTCCCAGGGAATGAGAATCAGTGAAACACAGAATTGTTTTGGTTGGAAGAGACCTTTAAACTCATCGGATCCAACCATTTCCCCAGCACTGCCAGGGCACCACTAGTCCATGTCCCTCAGCCCACATCTCCATGGCTTTGAAAACCTCCAGGGATCATGGGGACTCCACCACTGCCCTGGGCAGCCTGGGACAGGCCTGAACAACCCTGAAGGGGAAGTTATTGCTCCTCAGTTCCAACCTAAACCTCCCCTGGGGCAACTTGAGGCTGGTTTCTCTTTTCCTGTTGCTTGTTCCTTGGGAGCAGAGCCCAACATGCTCTGACTCCAACCTCCTGTCAGGGAGCTGTCATGAGCCAGAAGTTTCTTCAGCAGGTCCCATATGCAGAAATCCAGTGGCTTCAGCCACGTGTCTACATGGGACCAGAATCTCTCTGAAATTCTAAAATATCTTAAAGTACCCCTGTGCTTGCCATCTTCAGCAGAACCAACAGACCTGTAGCTCCCTAATAACTCCACAGCTTGCAAACTGCCCTGTACCAAGGGTTCTGCTTGTTTGGGCAGCCCATGGCCCTGGAGCAGCAGGACCAGTGGCCCAAGTCAGAGTGGCCATGGGCACCTAGTGAGGAGGAGATGCCATTCTCCATGCTGCATCCCTGCCAAGGCACCCAGTGCTGCCTGCCTCGTGCCCTCCCCAGCTGCCCCCCATGGGACCCCTCTCACCAGCTTCACCGCCAGCTTGTACTTCTTTTCTTCTGATGTCATGTTGGATGGGGCAGATGGAGCAACTGTTTGGTTGCCCACAGCTCTTTGGTTGCCTGCAGCAGTTTCGTTGCCCCCAACAGTCTGGTTGCCTGCAGAAGTTTGGTTGCCCGCATAAGTTTCATTGACCATAGAGGTTTCATTGCCCACAGTCGTTTGGTTGCTCGCAGTGGCTTCACTGCCCTCGGGGGTTTGTTTGCCTCCTGCAGTCTCGTTGCTCTCAAAGATGTCCAGAATGATG
Source organism: Corythornis vintsioides (assembly GCA_025447755.1). NCBI lineage: Eukaryota > Metazoa > Chordata > Aves > Coraciiformes > Alcedinidae > Corythornis > Corythornis vintsioides. Next base: position 22,231 of record JAOEGS010001839.1, on the reverse strand, counting down.
GGGTTGTCTTTGTCATGCTCGTCGATGAGGACTAGGGGTATCTGGTGCCAGAGGTTCAGGTTGAGTGGTGGGGAGGGGTTCTCACTGCTGTTCCCCAGTGTGGGCTGCAGGATCCTCTCCAGTGCTGCTTCAATGAGCCTGTCCAGGTCTTTCAGCAAATGCTTCACCTCTGAGTATCTGCAGGACAAAAGGCAGTTACCAGGTGGTGTCAAGGCAATGGGGATGTGCAGCTTCTGCTGGCTTAGACCTTCCTGAAGACCTTGGCTCACTGTCTAAAGATTTACTGGAGAAGGACAAGGAGCCTCTATGCAGAACATAGCCAACCTGGACAGGGGCATTCCAGCAACCAGGTGGAAAACCAGCGGGAGAACAGAGAGTGCAATGGTGATGAACTGGCCAGTGCAGAACCAAATGGTTGCATTTCAGTAATTCACTGCAGTTTACACAAAACATGTCCAGCAAGCAGAGAGAAAAACTTACCCCAAAGGAACTCCTGTGTGCTGGTTGAGAGCTCCTGGCCTTGGTCTAGAGCATTGTATGGGCATAAATGTAAAGCAACTCTAAATTTAAAGCAACTCTAACAAAAGTCAGTTACTACTTTGAAGCGACAATTGAGTTCTGTCACTGCAGCTCCTGGCTGATCCTGCTGTTTAACCAACTCTTCATGGCTGGAACATAAGTGGTAAGAGGTACATTCATGGCAAGGAATGAGAAAGAAATAAATTGTGAGGGAAGAGGCTGATTTTTGTTGTGACAAGGGAGTTGAACTTTGAGTTTTCCCTGAGCCAGGGGAAGTTAGCAGGGAGGCAACAGCCATTGTTCAATTAACTGATACAGGCAGACTCGCAGCACACAAATCCTCCTCTGGACCTGAGCCATTTGCCTTCATACTTCCCTTCTTTCTTTGGTTTTAGTGCCACTTGGTGAGTCCATTGATACTCCTAATGTGGAACTTGAGACAGGAACAGGTCCACAGAACCTTACTCTCACAGTATAGTGGAGGGTGTCAAAGCACAACTGGGCAAATTAGGTGAAGAACAACTTACTTGAAAGGGTTGGCATTGCAGACTGTGACTGCTGGAAACTTCATGGTCTTAAAGCCAATGGAGAGAGATGATGTGACATTATAGGAGAGGTAGGTGTTGATGAGGATACCCCACTGCCAGAAGACCAGAGATGCGAAGAGCAGCGTTAGGAAGAACCAGATCAACTTCTTCTTTGGCCCCTCTTTGATGATGCGCTTGGGGCCGTGGGTGTTGGTGTTGTCACAGTACCAGACCAGCAGCTCCTTGTATGTGTAGCCAGGGCCCTTCTGCAGGCGGTGCAGTGCCCTAACAAAGTACTTCTTCAGATTCATGCTGCTGCCTGCAAATGGAGGAAAAAGCATCAGAACAGCTATGTTGAGAGGCAGGGTTTGTGTCCCACTATGTACACTGGTTTTGTCAAAAGAGCAGAACTGAAGCAGTTATATGATGGCACAACTGTGGTTTTATAACCCATGCAAACTTCAGAGCAGATGTACTGCCGTAAAATGGCCCTTTAGTCCCCGAGAAGGGACAAGGGGGAGGTTTGTGCTTTGCAGGTCCAAAAGCAGCAAATGTTTTTGGCATGTTTCCTTCTCTCAAGTAGCAAGTGACAGGACTAGAGGAAACAGCCTCAGGTTGTAGAAGGGCATGTTTAAGTTGTAGCTGAGGAACAATTTCTACCCCTCCAGGGCTGTCCAGATCTGTCCCAGGCTGCCCAGGGCAGTGGTGGAGTCCCCATGATCCCTGGAGGGATTTCCAAGCTGTGGAGATTTGGTGCTGAGCGATATGGGTTAGTGGTACCCTGGCAGGGCTGGGGCAATCCTTGGACTCAAAGGTCTTTCCAACCAAAATGATGCCATGATTCTGGGGTCTCCACAATATTTCAGTGGCTGGGACCTGCTGGCCACAGCTCTGCCTGCATGATTTACCCAGTACTGGCCCCCAGGCCCTGCGGATGTTGCAATAACTGACCAGGTAACCTTTGAGGGAGCTGGTGTTTTGTGTGCAAACTGGTCTGTAACATCGGCTGAAAGCTCTGCCAACACTAGACAGACCAGGCAGTGAGCACTTGAGCTAGTTTCGGGTAGAATTCAGGTCAACATCATTGAGAGTCAAAGCTAATGCTGGGCTTAAGGCAATTTTTCTTAATAGTAAAAAGTACTTCAGTGCACCAGGCTATGGAGGTGGGCAGGAGAAGAGGACCTGGACCCAGCAGCACGTCTCCCAGGATAGGGAATGCTTCTCAGTGATGCTGCCCACTAGAGGAAGGACAACTGTTTGGGTTTTTCCACCAAATTCCTGTCTCTCAGATACTATCAGTATGCTCCCACTGCTCATGTGAGGGATGCTGCATATTTTACATTCATATTGTGAATAAATAGAACATTTTGTGCTGCTATTTTAAGGTGAGAATTTGTGTTACTAAATCTTAATATCCTGAGGCAGGATTTCAAAATCAAGTCAGCTGCTTAGAACATTTTTTCAGCTGTAGGAGAACAGAATTAAAGATTAATGCCCTGTATAACTCAGCATCCTGGAAAAAAGAGTGCTGAAATCATACAGCGATAATTGGATAAAAAGCAGTCCTCAGCAATGCAGAAGCTGGATTAACATGAAGTCACCTGCAAACAGAGTGCCAAAGGTACAAGGGAGGCAATAGGTCAGCACTGGCCTCTCAGGGAGCAGGAGAAGCTGCGTCCTTCCAGAAACAAAAGTCCATTGATTTATTGGACTGATCTGCAATATCTTCCAAGTACATAGTACATACAGAGTTTGGTAAAAATATAAACCAAATAGATTTTATGATGTCTCACTGCATGATGCAAAGAGAGATTATTATTTTTACTGCACACCCCATCACATGTGATGTTAGTCATGGCCTAACACAGTGAGGTCTCAATGTGAGAGTGGTTTGGAAGGAAGAAACTCCTGCTTCTTCCTCCAGGATTTGATGGCAGGCTCTACTCTTGTGTCCTGGAACTCAGAGCTCCCGGACCTCCCAGCTCTCCCAGACTCCCAACCCATCAGCACATCTTCAGCTCGCTGTCTGTGATCCCATGCCCCAGAGGTTCCACCCAGCTGCCTGCAGAAAGGTTTGCTCGCAGGAGCCCACATTGCATCAGATGCTGGCTGGCTTTTGGGCAGGACTAGAACAAAACCAGAAGCAGTGACCTCAGCCTCTGCTTAATTACCCTGGCCAAAGAGAAGTAATGAAATGCTCATAGCTGTTCTGCCTGAACCCTCTGCTGCTGCTGTGATTGGACACAAACCCATCTCAAATGCAGCCTCAAGACTGGTCTCTGCTTTATACAATTATTCAAAAGCACCAAGATCCAGAGGGACCAGCCAGGCAAACTAGTAAATATTTCCTGCCTTTTAAGAAATCCAATAAAAGATTTAGATTAGATTAAAATTTAAACCACACCTACACTGTGCTGGGCAAATCCAAGCCTGGCTGGACCTGACAGCCCACGTGCCCTGCAGCCGCCACTCGTTCTGCCTGCTCAGACCGCAGGCTCCCGCCCAGAGCCTGACCTGCTACGGGGGAGTCCCTGTTTGTCTGACAGACCTCTGTGGGCTCCTCATCAAACTGACATTGCTGGAGGAACTTATTTCTTTTTATATTGTTTCTTGAGGCTGAATTTTAGTTTAGGTTGGTTTTTTTTTTTCCTGATAGCAATGTTGAGACCTATGTACAGGTAGAGGAACACCCATAGGGTAAAAGCCCTGCTTTCAAACTGAGTCACGTTATCGGTGCTGAATGGCTGATTTGATGCTGCTTTATATTTGTTCACAGTTTTGCAGAGGTAATTGACACACTTGTTCTCCACCTTGAATTTATTTCCATTTAGCCACCTACCCATGAGTGCTCTCTGCAGAGTCACAGCACGCTTGTTAGCAAGTGGAAGGTGCTGTGCCAGGAGAGCTCCAAATCAGTTTTAAGCAGACTGGAGTGCATTTTCTCTTCAGCTCACTGTAAAAACACTGTGCTGAAGGGTAGCATTTTCACTTTTTAAAGTTACGTTCAGACCACACTGTGAAAAATAAGAATAAACTAGTTTTAAAATATGTTTTAAACTGATTCAGAACACTTTTTCCCTGATGTCAAAGGCATAAGACCTGTTCTCCACAAGCATTGCTGTGTCCCACAGTCACATAGGGCTCCAGTGGGAGCACAGGCACAGGAATGGGAATGGGGTAGGCTGGAAGAGCATCCTCAAGCTGGATATCTTCAGCATCCTCACCTCACAATGAAAACACATGGATTCCCAAATTAAAAACACAAGATAATAAAGGAGTGCTGTCAGTACAGCCCAGCAGACAGTCATGAGCTTTGCAGGGGACATCTTCACATGAAAGCAGAGTGAAAGACAGGAGTTTACTCTTCCTTTAGGCATAAGTTGTGCTTTTAAACAGGTCATTTGATTAAAGAAATGGCATTAAGCACTTTACCACACTTGAGTGACTTTTTATCTTTTTTCTCATTTTATTGTTTTCTTCTTACCTTTATTGCCAGAATGTTTCCAAACAGACTTCTTGTTTTTTCTCACTGCTAAAAGACTCTTGGCATGGGGTGCCTTGCCTGATCAGAAGCCAAAGCCCCTGTTATGAGGGGCTCCTTGCCCTGGGCACAGAGGCTCAGGTGCTGCAGCTCTTTGGGGTGGATTGCTACTGGTTTTGGTGCTAGCCTGGAGCCTTTCCTGCTATCCTCCATCAGCAGGCTCTACCTGGAGCAGAAAAGTGACATATGAAGGACAATAAGACCCACCTTCCATCAGCACATGGAGAACACTCACTCTGTCCCAAAACCATCCCCAGAGACAATGAGTGGAGGCTGTGGTGGGACAGAAGCCAAGGAGGCTATCAGGGCTGGTGACTCTGAAGGTGATTCCTCTGTGATGGACACACAATCCAGCTCTGGCTGGCAAGGGGCACTCAGGGCAGCCCCCATGGTTACATGGCATTTCCAAGGCCCCACTCAGGGAAGGGGATCACACATCCCTGGACTCCCCAGCTCCTCCTTCTCCTTTGCAGTTTTCCCTGTCACACTGCTCTATCTGCAGAACTGGTCTCTAATGTGCAGGCAGGAGCCAACTTTGTCACCTGTGCAGGTTGTCCCAGCGATCCCTTCCACCTGCTGCTTCTCTTGCCACCTCCCCACTGACAAATTCTGCTTCAGGCTGCCCTTTGTTGGAAATCCGGTTCACTCCAACAACTGTCAGGAGCAGGCCCAAGGGACACAGGAATCCTGAAATGCACAGGGTGCCATGTGCCCCTCTCCTGGCACATCTCCATGATGATCAAAGTCATCCTAAAAGCAGCCTTATTCTGTTTCTAATGTGGTTCACTTTGTGCTGCCAAGGAGGTGTCCTCACCTTTCCCAAGCAGCCATGAGTCCAGCCCTGCAGCACCCCAGGTGAAACTCCTTCACCTCACAGGTGAGATCAGACTCCCACATTACGAAACATCTATGTTGGCCATGCTGAACCTCCTCTGTGGTTTTCCTGGGGCAATTCTCACTTAAAGGAAATAAAGACAAAAGCAAAACTGAGCACACTCCTGGAAGCTCCAGGGTGGCACCTCAGCTGCAAAACCACTCCAGCACTGCCAGGCCTGATACTACAATTATTCAGGACTTTCTCTGCTGGGACACAAAACAGTCAATTCTCTGATCAGTAGTTGCTCATCTGCTATCCTCTTCAGAGCCTGAGGAAAAGACATTGTTCTCCTCCAGAAGACTTTTCTTCAATCTCATGGCATTTTTTCAAATTAGAGGGAGAAATTTTTATTACGTCACAAGTTTAGAGGCTGGCAATTTGAAAAAGAAAAGTGTCAGTGAGCAATGAAAGCTCTTCCTGACTCTTAGCTCACCAAAAGCCCATCAGACTCTTTGCTGGGCTCTTGGGTGTGAAGAGAGAGAGGCCACTGCATGCAGCTGCCAGCTCAGTTGCCCTGATTTGCACAGGCACCTCCGGCTCTCTAATCCCTATAGACACATGTGCAGTGCTCAATTTCTCAATTTACAGTCTGGAAGTAGTGATAGCATTGCCTGGCTTTTTGTTCTGTACGTTAGACACTCTATCTTTTCTTCCCCTGCCTGGCTGCCCCAGTCTGTGCAGGCACCTCCGGCTCTCTAATCCCGATGGGCACTTGTGCAGCACTCGAAGAGTCTGGAATTTTAGATAGAAGTTGCCTCACTCTTTTTTTTTCATATGTAAAATGCTTCATCCCTTCTTTCCCTGCTCACCTAACCCTGTGTTTCCCGTGATGTCCCTCTCTCCTAGGACGATGACAAGCCTCACTCCCCAGGTGCCAAAGAGCTCATGTTGCTGGGATTTAACACAGCACGTTGCTTGTGCAATGAACAACGTGAATCCTGGAAGAGGAGCAAAGAAGCCCCTCTCCAGCGGCTCCCCCCTCGATCGCAGGTCTCTTACTGTGCAGTAAAGCCGGTTTCCCGGAGAGGGAGCATCCTCCGCCCTCACCCAGGAGCCAGCGCCAGTTCCTTCGATCCCGAGAGCCCACCTGAGAGATGGGTTCGCGTTCGCCCACGGGCATCCCTCCGGTGGGCGCTCGGAGCCAGAGGGACTGACCAGCCCCTCTCAACGAAGCCTCCCGCTCCCCCCGTACCTACCTCCCGCTCGGCTCCCGCAGCGCTCCCCACCGAGAGCGGGCCCAGCCCCGCCACCTCCCCCTGTCCTGATCCCGCCCCATCCCGCCCCTTTTCATTGCAGGATGGTGCATCTAAAACCCTCCCTCTCTTCGGCTGGATTCGCTCGCGTCTGGTCCAAGCTTCGTGGAAATCTTGCTTTAATTTTCACCCAGCATTTTTATTTTTCTCCTAGAAAATTGCAGCCGCTTCTGCTGCTTCCACCCTGGTCCTACAAAGAACACCAGCAGCACAGGTATATCAATGTCCCTACTCCAGCTTCACAAGTTGCCGAGGAATTTGTGTTTCACTCCTGCTGCTGAAAGATGAGCCCCTGTCCAGTTTTTTTTTTTCCTCAAAAGAAGAAGTCCCATTAGGATAGCAGGCGTAGGGGAAGCAGCGCTTGGATCGGAGCTGGGCTGTTTGCAGTCGCTTGGAAGGTGCAGGGAGAGTTTCAGAGCAGGACCAAGGGCTGTGGCCGTTGCCCTGACCCTGATGGACACCAGGACATCACCGTGCTGCTTTGGCATCCTGCATGCCAACCACCCCCCTGAGAGGCCATTGACAAGATTAAATAACTGCAGCTGAACTGCAGTAGTGTCCTAAAACAATTTTATAACACTTTTTAAAAATTCCTTTATAACTTTTTTTTTTTTTTTAATTAAGCATAAAATCTTATAATGTATTTACTTCCCAACACAAGCTGCCCCAAGCAGCTGTATTTACTGTCAAACCTGCTGCTGAGCATCTTTCCTGGTGTTTTGTACACCGTGTTTCTTTCCAGTGCAGGCTGCAGAAGATGTTGATGCTTAAATAGAAGGGTCAGAGCTCTGCCTTGGTAGCACCGGCAGATGAGTCTGGAAGGTGACGATCTCTTGTCAGGAGAAATGAGCTCTGCTTCCATAAAATGACCATGAAATTAAAAGACAAAGCATATCCTCTATGTGCTTCTGGGAGTGGAAGGCAAGTGGCTAGGACAGGACCAGGTGTATTTTTTGAATTCACCTCAATCTTACTTATGTTGATAACATAATTAATCCCTTGAGGAGGTTGGAGAGATATCCCTCCCCCAGTTTATTTTCCACATTTTGCTACACAGGGGCCAGTGTTCTGTGTGCTGTGGGGTGGGATCCCTGAGCCCAGCACTATGGTACGAACACGGATTAGAGCTAATACCTTGAGCATCTTGAACGACTGTGGGAGACATGAAGTCCTTACAACAGAACAGTAAACATGTATAAACCTCCTTGGAGCTATAAATCACCACGGAGCGGCAAAGCATTGTAAAAGGTAATGATCACTTCTTGATAGGGAAAGCAATCACAGGTTCTTGTTCAATCAGGACTTAGTCAGACTTTCCCAAATGTTCCCATGTTCTGTTGTTTAGGAACAAAAGGGATTTTTATTTTAAAATTGCACAAGTGTACCTCCTACCATTATGTCAGAAGTGGAATGTGGGATTGTGTTTAAACAGCATTTCCAAGCGATGCTGGAACAAACAGGTTTGATGGGGAGCACCAGGACTTACCCAGTTTCTAACCTCTGTCCTGTCAGAATAATTGCCCTTCCCTTGATACTTATTTCCATGGAGAACAATGTATGGTACCAGCCCTGGCAGCTCTATTGCTGAAAATAGAGCAAGCTGCATATGTTCAGTGGTTTGAGACATCAGCTGAGAATCCAGTGAAGCTAAATGACCTTGAATTTGGCTTGACTTTCTGTTGTCTTTCACTTCATGAGAAAGTTTATTTCATAAGCAAAAACCTTCCCACTAAAAATACAGCTGAAAAACCCCGTGAAAAGCTCTTGTGCATCCCAGGCATTGTGTTCTAAGCTGAGGTGTTGTGCTGTCATGAGGCACCACTGACATCAGCTAAATACAGCTGAGAAACTGGAGACACAGCAAAAAGCAGCACAGAAAATGACACTATTGGACCAACCTGTATTGTTTTGAAAATATCAACTGGTCCTACATTTAGCTGATAAAAGGAAAATATTTTGATGGAGGCTGGAATGGATACAAGGAAAGCTGAAAGGGTTTCTGGGATGGTTTTTAGATCTGTACATAAAGATGCAGAGTGGAGGTGCTTATGCTAGATCCCAGTGGGGACACCCAAGGGCAGATCTGCAGGGAGGAAATGACCCCCAAATTACAACTTCATTAGTAGAACTGGACTCAAGTCACTGGAAAAAGAGTAGGGCTTATTTATATCTGGTTCTGTGTAAATCTGCATTACATTTGGCCTTCCAGCTTGGTGTGAGGTGAGGTTCTGGTGGGGGTCCCAGCATGGCACAGCCATGGTGGTGGCCGTCACACCCCTGGTCACCTCCCAGTGCTCAGGGATTTCACACATATTTGGAAAGGCTCTTGGGGCTTCAGGAGTGGGCACGGTGCTGGGGCTTCACAACCCCATGGTACCTGCCTGGCCACCAGAGTCCCTCCTGGGCAGCCCCTCTCCTGGCCCAATGCCAGGCAGCATGGCCATGGCCCATGGCTGACACAGGCACTGCCAGCACACCCACTCATTAGATCGACATTAAAAGGAGCTATGGGATGTACATGCTAAATATTAGTCATGTCTGGGGCCTGGCTTCCAGTCAGACAGCTCTGGGGTTGCAGCAGTCACACTGTGAGGGAGGAGCACCTATCCTGCTGCCATCACTGCAGCCCTGGCATGAGGACCCTCCTCCTGCTTCACTCTGCCCAGCACCCATTCCCATTCAGAGTACAAACAGGCTCATCCAGCATGTTAATTACTGGGTTTATAGGGTGCACTTTCAGAGACGCACTGTCACTAAACAAAACAGAGTTAATTCAGTTGTGACCAGTAAAATCAGTCAAACGACAGCGAGCATCTCACCAGCCAAACTACACCAGTAACCTCAGCATATAAAACCTTTTTAACTGACCTCTGTTTGCGTTACAAAGATCAGGCAGTAAAACCGAGACTGGTTTTGTTTTACAAGCAGCAGCAGAGGGGAAGGGAGCAGCCCCTGGGCTGGATCTTGGTATGGTGTGGGCAGCTGATAGCCATGGCCTGGACACGGAGCAGGCAGGAAAGGGTTGATCCGAGGCAGGGCTCTGCTGCTGAGGCCCAGGTACCACTGTTCTGTGCAGGTCTGTGAGCCAAGCTGTTGGCTCTGGGACAGGAGGGATGGGGCAAAACCCAGCTCAGGTGCAGCTCTCTCAGCTTAAGCATTGATGACATTGGTCACTGGATCTTGACTGGCCCCGTCCAGGCACATTCCCCTGGGTGGGTGAAACTGGGTGGCTCTGGGTGCAGGACTGTGGCGGGCTGCCTGCTCCAGGTGCCGTTTGTCATTTCCCAGACCTGCTCCATAACTAATTGGTGTGACAGGATATTAGTTGCACTCATTTACCTTTTCTGCTGTAGAAATTTCCTGGAAGAAATAACCACCCTGACATGACTCCAGCATCTAAAGATGCGGTAGCTGTGGGTGGGGTCCAGCCCCAGGGATGCCACAGTGCCAGGCATGGCCAGGGAACGCCAGTGTGGCGCCAGTGGGGACAGAACACCATAAAGATCCCCATGGGCCAGAGCTTTATGATCCCCTCCCATGTTCTGTGGAAAATGTGAAATATTTTGTGACCAATGACTTTTTACAACCAGAACAAATGTGGGGCTGATTACTCTCCAAGATTAGCCAGGGGAACAGGTTGCACCTTTCAGGATTCATTATGTAAACGTGGGTGAGAAGATCTTAAATCAGGAGTGAGGAAGGTGCTGCAGCAAGAGGTGTTGTGAAAACAGGGTGATTCACTGTGGCTCTGACCAGCACCTGCATGCAGCCACACTTTGTGGTGATCACTTCTCCATGGGGTCTGCAGCACATTTTAAATTTCAGGTGAACAAATATGGTAGGCATAGACACTGTCTCTAGAAAGATGTTTTGTCAAAGTGTGGGATTGGAAGGAGGCAGAATCGATCCCATATCAGTGCTCGGTGTGGTCTGAGCTTGTGTTGGCAGACCCGGGAGGTTTGATCTCCTGGGCAGGAGGCAGGTGAGGGTGAAACTGCTTTGTGATACTTGGCCTGACAGTGCTTTGCTGGTGAGTGTCCACTTCTGTGCTGAACATCCCACTGCTTTTGGGAATGTCACCTGACATTGAGGCTGCTGGAGGGAAAATTCCATCTGGGCAGTATGTGAGGAGTGGCACGGGGTTGGCAGGCTGCCTGTGAGCCCAGTGGTGCCTGGAAGCTTGGACCCCCACCCAAGGGATGTGTCTCCCACCCAGCTCCTTCTAGAAGTGAAACTGAGACAGGAGTATAAGACTGGGCAGTGCAGAAGTGTCATAGGAAAATGTCCAAGCACAAGTAATGATACAAGAGAGGACAAAACACCAGGAACATGATGTCCACAGCCCCAAGGGTGGGTGCATTTCCCTGTTTATATCTTGGGCTGTGTTGCAACTGGGCTGGGAGCAGGCATGGCTTCAGGTCGGCACCCTGAGCCCATGGCTGGGCCGAAGGGAAGAGGTCCAGTGCAGTGAGGCTGGCTACTGCAGGAACCCACCATGCAGCATTCCGCCCTGTACCTGCGACATTCCGCCCTGTGCCGCAGGGACAACCTGCAGAGCTACTGCCCACTGCCACCATCATAGCCACTGTCCCCAGTGCCATCTTCAGCTTCCTGGAACTGGGGTGTCCTGAGCCCCCAGTGCTCTGGAGAGGGATGAGTTGAGTGAGTGGGGTGAATGGGATGTTCCCTTATGCTCAGGAGTGGGATGAGTAGAAGAGTGGGTGAGTGGGATGCAGGAAAAGAGCCATTGCTTTTGCAAAGAAGTGGGAGAGATGAAGAAAGAGATTTCATAAAGTCTCCCAAGGGATCGGAGTGCTCTTGCTGCCAGAAAGCGCCAGTCCCAGGAGAAAAGCTCTTCAGGAGTGGTGTGGTTGGATAACTGAAGCTGTTGCTTCAGAAAGCACGGAGCTCTTTATGTGCATGCCGATGAGAGCTGCAGACCTGCTTATTTCGGGAGCATTCAGGTGGCTGCGGGCTGGCAAGAGCAGTCCGGCACCCGGCAGCCCCTGCCTATAGCAAGCGGCAGATCCAGATTCCCTCTGCACAGAAGGGAAGTCCGGTTTGTTGGATGGGATTGGCCAGTCTGGCCTGGGATTTCTTCTCTCCTGCCGCTCGTCAGACACCGGCCACCCTCAGTCCCGACTCTCGAGCTTCCCGGAGCTCATCAGCCGGGACCAGTGCCTCTTGCCCGGCCCCGCTGACGTCGTCACCGCCCGTGCAGGTGGAGGCGTCGGGAACCGGCCGTGGCTCCGCACCTCCCGGTCCATCCTGTTCGCGGGGAGATGCCGGCGTCGGGATTAGCACCGGAGCCGTGTCACGGCGTGTCACAGCCTGTCGCTGCGGAGGGCAGCTGCTGCAATCCCTGTTAACCTCTGACTCACTCTCGCCCGAAACCACTCCAGTGCTGTCCCGGCTCGGGATGCTACTGCTGCCGGTCACCCTGCAAAGAGCCGAGTGCAGCCTGGGCTGTTGGGGGTGGCTCAGGCCTGGCATCCTGCGGGGGAGAGTCGCTCCCTGGAGCTGCCCAGCCCCGACCGTGTGGCACCCACTGCTGCGGTGTCGTCTGAGACAGGCAGTGGGACTTTCAAGCCAAGGAGGTGATTTTGTACAATAAAGTACCCGCCTGCCAGCACTCTCTGCACCACACACCCGGCTGCCGCAGCCTCCCAAGCAGGTTGGAGCACCGGGCACAGCACTGGGGATCTGGCTGCAGCTCCAAGCAGAGGAAAGTTGCTGCTGTTTGTCGAGAATTCTGCCTATTGCTCTAGTGTGACATTGACAGGCTACTGGGGTCTGATGGCAGCTGCAGCTGGTGGGATGGCACCTATGTCCCAGACCGAGGGACTTTGGCTGAGCAGGAGGCAGAACCCCTTGCTCAGGTGTTTGTTGGGAGGTCTGACTGGAGAGCACAACAGCATAAGAGCTGCTGTCACCCTTCAAGACCCTTCATGGGTGTCTGGAGAAGAAACCTCTCACTGCTACACTCAGTGGAGTCACTGGGCTCACCTTGCCCTGATGGTGAAAGGGTAAAATTAAAACATCCACAGTCTCCATCCAAGTCCCAGCCTCCCGAGAGCTGCACCTTGTTGCAGAGCACAAGTGGAGGCTCAGAGCCTGAAAGGGTTTTCCATTGGTGTATGCTGGAGATGCCTTTCCCCAGCCAGACCCCATTGACATTAATGAGGCATTTAACTCCCAAACCTGTTTGTGGACTACTGCCCTGGGCAGCCTTTAACCCCATCAGTGCTACCCAGCTGTGTCTGCTGGGAGCAGCCTTGGGCAGCCAGACCTTCACTCCGACAGGAGCTGGCATTACTCTGCCAGACTGACATCCCTTATTCACTGCACCCAGTGGGAATGGGGGCCATGGTGCCTCAGACAACTGGGATCAGGATGGGGCCAAGCTGTGTCTCAGATATGTTTTCCAGGGAATCTGTGGGTTATTGTTCATTGTCACCTCCTGGGCAAGCTTTTAATCCTGGCTGATTGGGAGGTTGGTTGATTCCATTTATCTCTGTATGACCAGGTGAAATCCTGTCTGATGGGGAAAACTCACATCCTTCCTGATTTTGGCCATCCTGCCTGTGAGTCATTTTTGTGCTGGCTGTTCTTGCTGAGCAGTTTTACAGAGTCAGGTGAGGATCTTGTTTTCCACCCAGGAAAAGCCAATACCCAGCAGTTTTCATTCTCAACTCAAGCAGCAGCTGCTGATGCTGCAGATGGAGTTTGTCCCTGTGCTGGTGGATTTTCCTACTTCTCAGCCCCCTCCTCACCCCAGGCAGATCCTCCATCACCCACAACTTTACCCCCTCTGGCAGTAGCTGCTACTGGGAGCTGGTGAGGAGCAGAGTGAAGTTCTCCCACTCATCTTTTCTACTCCAAAGGGCTGGTGCCACCATGCAGACAACCTTCCTTGTGAGTCACCAGCACCTGCCTGCTGTGGATTTGTTATGACATCTCTCCCCAGACCATCCATCACTTGTCTGTGATGCTGCCTGGGCCTTTGCCACCATTCTGGGTACTGCAGTTGCTCCCCTGCATCCCTGTGGTGCTGTGGAGCCAAAGTCATGGGGCTGTGGCGCTGGGCCCATTGTCATAATCTCCTGGGAAGCTGGACACTGTAACCACATCCAGGTCTGTCCCAGGGCCAGGAATGAGTGTGGGGCTGCTGGTGAGCAAGGGGCTGCCTTCTCCTGAGCCCTGCTGGGAACTGGTTGGGTTCCCCATGAGCCTCCTGGGAACAATGTCCCAAAAGGAAGAGCCCAGGGTTCCCACCCAACCTTGGAGCAGTGGCTGAAGCAGAGGAGGAGATACCATCGAACCACAAATTTTACTGCCTGTTGTTCCTGTAAACTCCAAGCTTAGTTTCTCAAACACTTTGAGTTTATGTTGTTGTTTGTGTGTCAGACCTGATTTTCATACTGTCCCAGGTAGTTTTCTGTGTTTAACATGACTCAGGAGTTCAGCAGAACGCAGTACTTAATTCTTGAAGTAATGAAGTATGAAGTAACCTGCTTCTCTGTGGCTTTCTGCCTCCTGAGGATTATTCATACAAGGAGAAGAGGTGCTGCACCTGCCCTGAGAAGTAAATGCAAAAAAAACACCTACAGAAAAGTCATTCTTTCCAGAGTTTAAAGTTCATGCCCATAAGTGCTTGGTGGGACATGTCCTGCATTATCAAACAGAGAGGTCTGGCAGGCAGTGCTGCAGAGAATGGGTGCTGCTCACCATCAAATGGTACTTTCTTTCCCAGAACTGCAGTTATCAGGTACAAGGTCTGACTAGTCCATACAATGGCTTTCTCACACGATTGGCACCACTTAGATTATTTTTGTTTTGTTCTGGAAAGCCTTTGAAAATACAAGGCTTTCTGAAAAGATGGATGGTTTCAGTATCAACCTCTGCACAGCTCTCACCAAGGTCTGGTTTGCTTCAATGAAGGGGTTACTACAAGACCTTGTCTGCACAGGGAACCCCTAACTACCCCAGCGAGCCATCTGGGAACTGGTCTGTGGCTTTCACACCATGCAGTTTCTGTTTGCCGTGGTGGGAAGTGTGATCGCTGATGAGTGTTGGGGACACAGCTATGCTCTGAGGCTATGCTCCCTCAGCCCACCCTGAGCTGCTTCACCAGCTGCAGGACCTAGGTGCTGCAGCTCTGAGGGGTTTCCTCCCTTTCCAGGGGGCTGATTACATCATTAGCACTTCCTAATTTAAACCAGCTCCCAGGGCTGGTAGGTTGTTGGGAGTGTGGTAAAGTCAGCTGAGTAGTCTGAGAGGAAAGGGTGTCCTTGTAGGAGTGGGTTCAGTAGGGGGGGGAAGGTTGCTGAACTATCTAGCCCCTCGGCACTGTCTGGAGCACTATGGTTTCAGTCCCTTTGGAAGCTGTTGAGAACCATAGAAGGCACAAGTGAGAAGCAGCAGAGCTGTGGTATGTCCCATTGTGTGGTGTTTGCTTTGAGCCCAGGGGGATGTTCCTTACCCAGCTTCAGAGGAGGTTGTGCTCTGTAAGAGTTGGAGTTAAAAGTGACTCCAGCATCTCTCTGCCTCCGGGAGAAGGTCTTTATTCAGGTATAACTGAGCTACATTGAGGAAGCAGCAACAAACTGGTGAGACAGGCGTGTGTTGTTAGGCATGGCTGAGCCCTAGAGGTTGCTGTTCTTCCTACCTCTGGTATGGGCACAGCAACTCACGCCTATGCCACACAGGGAAGGGGGCCCTGCTGTGCACGTGGCTTGTGAAGGCTGCTCTGGTTTTCTGTCACTAGAGCAAATTCAGTGTAAGGAATGTGGTCGTTATTATTTGATGCTGTGTTGGAGGTGATGGGGACAGGCAGTGGTTTGCTCTGAGCATCTTCCTTTTTTGAGAAGATAACCTGAGGCAGAGCAAACTCATCCCTCTCCTGTTGTCTCCAAAGGATTGCCCAGGAGTGGAACTGTCTGGAAGCTCAGGTGTCCCTAGCATTTTTGGTCTTATTGCTGGCTTTTGCTGCTTTCTTAAAGGCATTTTCACTGTGCACATGTTTGCACCCAGCCTGCCTCCTCCATGCCTGCTCTGAGCACAGCCACACCTCTGCAGAGGGGCCTGGGGTGCTCCTGTAGCCCCAGGGTGGGTGCTGGTAAGTCCCACAGTCTCTTGGGATGCATGCATGAAAAGTTGTGTGTATTGATGATTTAGGGAAAAAAAAAAAGGCAAAGCAGTTATTAAAAATATATATTTATTTTTTCTTAGTTTATCATCTATTTAAATAATTCAGTTAAAATATATTTAATTGCACATTAAAGAACCTTTTCTGGATTCTCACTGTCCTATATAAAAAGCTTATATAGAGACAGGAAAAGAGACTTTCTTACACTTCATGGCACACACATGTTCTGAATCCCTCTTCTCTACAGACTCTCTGAGCACCCAACCTGATGTAGGCTCTGCTCATCCTCACCAGCTGCACATGTGCTCCAGGCAGCCAAGAACCAGCCATGGCAAGAAGGAGCCAGGTGCAGGGATGAGAGCTGTCACCCCACCGGGCACCCTGAGGTTCCTCCCATAAGCACGAGTGGCTGTGGAAGGAGGCTCTGGCAATGCAGTAGGCAGAGCACAGTGTGTGCACAGGAGGCCAAATGTGGGTGTTGCTGCAGCACTGTGGAATGGAGGGGTGTTAGCAAGGTGGAAACACACTGGTGGGTCAAATGTATCCTCCTCTAGTCCCATGTGGCTCTGTCACCACCAAGGGCACTACCAGCTCTGGGGTGGAGAACTGGGTGGCCACAAGAGACAAGTCCTCACCTGAGGTTGATCAGAAAAAGAGCAGCTAGCTCTCTTTGAGGCTCCTGGGAAGTCAAGGTGGTGAAGGCCTTGCTTGAGCTCCTCTGAGGTTATGTTTAATGGCCAGCTTGAGTGATGTAAAACAAAACAGGCTTGCAGAGCATGCCGCTCATTACTGTGATCTGAATTATATTTCCTGCCCTTTCAGATTATTCTTTTGGGATGACTTAGGTTTGTAAGCTATGTAATAACTTGCTCTATGTCTTTGTCTGTCATAACTTTTCATCTTGGAGTAAAGAGCTCCTCTGGCTGCTTTTGGATCAGGTTTCTAATCAAAGTTCAACCTGACAGATTTCCTCTTACCCATTTGGTGCTCCTCCCAAACTTTTGTCATGCCCTTCCCTATGATGCCATGCGGGATTCCCGAAAGCCCTGGATTTTTCCCCATGTTGAGTTGTGTGGCTGAGAGAGACTGGCACTAATACTCAGTGTGGCATCGATCTCCTGCTGTGGAGTAACTCCTGCCCACATACAATGGGGTGTGTGCAGGTGATTGCTAATGTGTGTCTCTGGAGAGACATCCCAGCTTATTGCTGTGTCCTGCTCCAGTCATCTGCAATTATTAATGTGAGAATTGATGTTGGTTCAAGTTCTTAATGTCTCTGAGCCCTTGGATTTTGCGTCTGAGCTTTGCCCAGAGAAGCTATGACTGCAAGTTCAATCCCTGAATTGATGCAACAGCCCTTCAGTGCTCATTTGGATACGTGCCTTTTACCCCTGGACACGTGGGTCCAGCACCCACCTCTCGTTTTGGCAAGTGTATGGGTGGATAAATGAGCATCAGCGCTGCCCAGCCTCAAGCGTGTCGGGCAGCTGCTCGGTGAATGCAGTCTCTAGCCGCAAAGTGCTGTAATTGGGGGGGGGAGTCCTGGGCAAGGGGCTGTCCTGGGGCAGTGGCAGCCGCAGGGCAGTGTTGAAGGTGGGCAGGTCCTCATCGATGCAGACCGGGTTATCGTGGCCCTGCCTCTCCAGATTGCCGACCTGTGGCAGCTTCCCTGACCGCTCCCTTTTTCGGTCGTTCCACCATTTCTTTGCCTTTTGCCATTGGCGCCGCATCACGATGGAAAGTGAATCTATGAAGAAGACCTCGACGATCTCAATGACACAAACGACAGAGCAGCTCATCCAAAGGCCCAGCTGGCCTCCAAAGTTGGAAAGAAGAATGACGAGCTGAAAGAGAAGAGAGCACAAGGTTATTGGCTTCTGTGGGCACTGGATGTGTGTCCACAGGACCATTACGGCGTGTGGGGAGGCTGCCCAAGCTGGGGCACTCAGGGGATGCTGTGAGTGCTCCCCAACATGATGGGTCCTTCCTCCACTGCCCCCATCATTCTCTGTGCTTGCTGCAGGTTCCACCCAGCCCAGGGCTCTGCATGGCAGTTTGGAAAGCTGCCCCAGATAAGAGCTGTGAAGGGCTGAACCAGGTGCCCTGGGGTGCTGTTTCTGAGGCAGGGTCAAGAAACTGTCTTGGATGGGACCACTTCCCAGCAGATGAAAACTTTCAGCCTGTCTGGGAGGAAGAGCCATATCTTCCTTAGGCTAAGCAGGGGGCTGTTGCACTCACTGTGTTGGCAGGATTCTCTGAAATGAATCTCTCATTTAGGTCTTTGTAGAATACCATGAGGTTTGCGAGATCTGTCCTGAGAGGAGAAACAGAAGGCAGGCTAAGGGTTTAGTAAAACAATAACATGAAACATACTGAAAAACTATGCAAATAACCTGTTGAACCAGTAGGGCTGGGCTGCTCTAAGGGAGCTTTTTCCCCAATTGCCATCATTAGGGCTGCTGAGATTGTATCTGAGCTTGAGGTGCAAGCTCGAAACACATAGATGGAACTTACTTGTTCAGCTTCTTGTTTAGTTTTTGCCCTTTGTCCCAAGAGAGAACTCGAAGCATCCAGTCCTGTAAAAGAGGCAGAAAATATTGCTAGAGCTGTGTGTGCTCATGTAGAAATCCCCTGGACATGGAGCTCAGGCTCCGTGCCTCCTCAGACCAGCTTGGGTGGCAGAACTGAAGGCAAGTTACTAATGACCTGTCCCTGAGGGGATCTCCCAGCCCAAAATCTCAAACGAGAATTTAGTTTAATGGTGAACTTCTAGAGGGGAAGCCCTGACCTGGACACTACAGACTGAGCTTCTGGGAGGAACATTATTCAAATGCTAATGAATTGCCCAGGGGGTCCCTGCTTCCCTTCGAGCCTCTGGGTTTATTTCATGCCTTGTGCTGCTGTCACAGCACAGAAGTGCAATTGGAAACTGACCTCTGAAACGGTGGATGGCCACTGGGCGATGCTGGTGGTGAGTGCCCACTCCTTGAAGCTGGAAAGAGAGAGAGGCAGGCAGTGACTTGTGAGCTCGAATCCCCATGCACAGGCAGCGCTTCCCCTATGATCATGGGCAGGACCTACCTGCAGGCATCTTTGCAGATTTGCTGGCAGCCAAGCTGCTCCTTCACAAACTTCTCATGTAGTCTGTAGTAGCAGTACACTGCAAGAGGGAGCAGGACATATGTGTGAGAAGCTGGAAGCAAAAGCAATAATCTTCTGCTAGCTGTGCTGAAGTGGAGCTCCTGGGGTGTACGTGGCTTCTGTGGCCATCACCTACGTGGTAGGGATAAAAAGGTTTATTCTGTAAATATTGCAATTAACTCTGAGAAGCAGCTGTCGCTTGCTAAGGGCAGGAACAGTTGCCTCACACAGTCAGGCTCTCCACTCACCACTTTGGTAGGGTGTACAAACAGCAAGTAATTAAGACAACTGTCAGAAACAAGTCAATATGAAAGGGAGAGGTGTTTTTTGGCTCTGTAGTGTGAGGCCTTAAGTGGGCTGAGGCAGACTTGCCTCTTCCTGGTACACTGTGTGGGTGCAGACAGGGCTGAGTTGCCCGGGGACGGTGCTGTGAAGGATGCAGCTGGCAGCGGGTGGCTGAGGCATGTGCAATGGGGGAGGTGTTGGAACACTTACTCCAGTTGGGGTTTTTCTTGTAGTTGCAGTACTCTGCCCCGGCAGGCAGGGGCTGAGCGTACTGGGCACAGCCACACGAGTCCACCATGGCCTTCTGAAAGCAGGAGTGCAGGCAAATCTGGGGGAGATAAACCAAGAGCTGGTGTCTAAGAAGCACAGGCTGCTACTATTGGGTTCCCCTTTCCTGGGCTCCAGGCTCTGTTACGAGCAAATACTAATACAGGCAAACAGTACCATGGAGAGTTTAGGTTCTAGTGCAAGAAATAACAATATAATCCTCTCTGAGGGAGGTTCTGTGAATGGCCCCACTTCCCCTACAGCCACCAACAGCTTTGGTGTTGTAGTCAGTATGTCCACTGCCAATGAGAAGGTTTCCAGTCTGCCATGGCCTGTGGTCTGTGAATCAACAACTAAGTATAGGAAGTGACTCACTGGTGAAAATGTTCACACCTTTGACCAAATTGCATTGGTGCAAATCTGGAAACCTACAGCTGTAAAGATTAACAGGGCAGTAGAGTCAGTGTTTTGTGCCAAAACACTTGGAATGTGCAGGAACTGAACTTCTCTTTTTGAAATACCTCATCAAACCTTTTGGTCCCAGCTGTCCTGAGCACCCAATTTTGGTGAAGTACTGTTATCTCAGGTTTTTAATGTCTGTGTATTTCTATCTGGCAACACAGCACAGCACATTTCAAGTACAGTATGCCATCAAATAAAAATCCTGCCCAGGCACAGTCTTTGCAGAAGGCAGCATCTAATACAATCCCAATTCTTCACAGGGAGAGTGCCAGAACAACTGACACTCTTCAAAAAGACCCAATTACAGAAACCATGCAAAATTAGTGGAAACTTACTCTGTAAACAAACATCCTGCTATCTGGATACTGATTAGATGGTATCTGTTATTCTGGGAGTCCTAAAGGTCACAATTTCTGGCTTCAAGGGTTACTAGGCTGCAACATTTACTTGGCCAATATTTTCCAGTCTCACATTGCTTGAAAATTGCCTAATGAGCTAATGTTCTCTCTTTATCTAACAGGGTGCCTAAGGGAACTTCAAACATCAACCACTTAAGAATAAAACTTAGCTTTTAAAAAGTGCTGGGGTATTTTACATCAGTGGGTAAGAGCAGTGAGCCTGTGCCTGGACTGTTCAGTCACAGGTTCTGAACTACACAACATTGTAAAGCTTTTTATGAAGGTAGTTTTCAAGTGACTAATAAAACCAAATGTAAAGAGATTTACCTGGAGTGAGTAGCTCTTGTTATAGAGATTTTCCACTGGTATGTCAGCACCAGTCTCTGTACAGTCACTGTAGGGTTTGCTCAGCTTGCGAGACCGAGTCTGAGAACCAGAAAAGAACGAATCTTGGTTTTGGGAGTTCAGAGAGAAACCAAAGGACAGTGGCAGATCATCACAATTCTGAAACTGTGATGGGGCAGGTAGAAACGGCCTGTTCACCATGTGTCACTTCAGACAATTTGTCAATCTCTTGTCAAAAAAGGGTAGGGGTTTGTGTGGTGGTTTTTGTTGTTTGTTTGTTGGGGTTTTTTTGTGTGTATTGTTTGGTTGCACTTTTTTTTGTTGTGCTGTTTTTGTTTGTTTGTTTGTTTTAAGATGCATTGCTCTAGCTGGACTATTTGCTGTCTTTGTTGAAAGCCTCTGCAGGAATGCTGAGCTCGTATAATTGTAACAGGACTTTTCAAAGCAGAGTAATTCATATGTATGCTTTATCTTCTTGCAAAGTCCTAGAGGTTATGCATTGTTTATCTCAGATGTGCATTTGTGTTTTGAGGGAAGGGGGGTTGGTTTGTTTTACATTCTCTGAAGCTCTACACTTTCCTGAGCTGCTGTTGTACTGGCTGCTCCTGTTCCATGGGTAAAACAGCACTTCAGGTTTATTTTGTGCTCCTAAACACCTCTCTAGAATCACCCTAAATCAAATGTTTGTACCTCTTTCAGGACTTTCTCTGGGCACTGTTTTAACCCTTCCCCTCCAATGAACACTGGCACCTTTTTCTGTTCTGCAATCTCTGCCCAATGAGAAGAACTCTGAAATGCTGGGCACTGTGCCCACGAGGTCTGTGGAAAGTGGGGCTAGGAGCCCTCCCACTCACAGTCTGCTTCAGTCTCTGTCACCTGCTCCCTGCAGACCTCGTTCAGCCCTGAACTCTTACATCTTGCTGTGGTAATTAACCACTTTATAGCCAAGAAAGTGTACTGAAACCACAAGAGTTATCATCCATCTAATTCACCTGCCTTTCACCTACCAAGGATAAATTTGGTAGGAACCTGACAAATGCCTGCTTAGCTTTAAGGCACTGAATTCTACATGTTCCTCCTGCAGCAACAGGAGGCTGTGGACATGTGTGGTGCAAGTCAAACCATCTAGAAAGAAGCTCAAATACCTCAAATATTGAAGGGAACACAAAAACCAGTGATTCCAATATTAGAGGTGGATTACTGAATGAAACAAGCTTTTAATATGCTTTTAACCTCTTCAGACAATGCAGGACACCTGTCTCAGCTCTATTTTCTAGCAGGATCCTTTGTATAGAATTATTTTGTCATGCCTTATATTCTTATAAAAGCTTAATTGTTCATTCAGGTACTGAAATAATTTCCAAACTAAATATTTAACTAAAGCACTGAAACTCCTCCCAAGCAATGCCTTGTTTGCATTCCAAACATCTTGGAATATTTTCGGGGGGGGGGGGGGGGGGGGGGGGGG
>JAOEGS010001838.1:0-36105 GCA_025447755.1 Corythornis vintsioides | reverse complement strand
CCGGAGCCACCGCTGCTCCCAACGCCCCGTCGTCGGCGCTCGGTTCCCAGCCCCGCCCTGGGAAGCGGCGCCCGCGGGGCCGGGCGGGGAACCGGCCGAGAAGTCGGCCCAGGAGCCGGGGCTTCTCCGGGCGTGGCCTCGGCGCCGCATCCTAGCCACGCCCGGACCGCGCCCCGCCTCCCGCCGCCCCCTCAAGCGGGACCCGCCTCCAGCTTCCCCCGCGGCGACCGGATCGGGATCCGCCCCCGCCACGCTCACCCGGGCCGGGTCGGCAGCCGCAGCCACCCCCTCGCCGGCTGCGATGGCCGCGGCCGCCCCGCACAGCGCCCGGCGAAGCGGGATGGGGCGGGCGCTGTGCGGGAGGCGCTCGCGCGATACTTGGCGGGCGGGAAGGGGCGGAGCTGCCGCCGCTCGGTGCGGTGCGAATGGGGCTGGGGCTGCCCCCGGGGACTGAGGGGCTCCGTGTGCCGCAGGGAGCCGGCACCGCTGCTCCTCGGGGGCGCAAGTTCCCGCAGCCGCACGCACGGAGGCCAAGCGGCATGAAAAGCCCTTCCAAAGAACGGCCGGCGCTGCGCTTGGCATCACTCTCCTCAGGACTGACTCTGCGACACGCTGTAGCATTAACAAGGCGCTTTGCAGACTGTCAATGAGCTCATCCCGCCTCGGGAAGCGACTCGGTGTTGTCGCTGAAGCAGCGGCGGGGCCGGCCCAGCCCGCGGGCGGTGCGGGGAGACACCGCGTTCCAGAGCCCCGGCGGCTGCTGCTGGCGCTGACACCGCACCCCACAGACAGCTGCGGGGCCAGGAGCCCATCCGTGCCCGCAAACACAGGAGAGCTGGCTGTAGAAATGCTGAAGGTGGCTAGGCAGACGGGACCGAATTTCTCTGCGCGGAGCCCCCCGAGGTCTCACCACGCAGCTCCCTGAGCGCCCCAGCAGTGGAGCAGGAAACACCGGCTGCCGAGACATGCAAAGCGGCTGTAGAAACGCTCTGACGCTGAAAGGCAGCGCTGCCTTCCTGCTGCCGTGCCCCGAGGCAGTGCACACAGCCAGCCACGTTTACCCGGGGACTCGGGATGGTGGAGAGTGTGAAGCTGCACGTGTAGTTCAGGGGACCACGAGCACCTAAAGATGCTCTCTTGATGCAGATCTTTTGTGCATCATCCCCCGCGTCACCTCTCAGAAACACAAAACCCCTGCAGAGTCCCTTGTGTGAGACTATTTTAGCACCTGTATGAATCAAGACGAGGATTCTACCGACCTGACACAGATCGTAGAATATCAGAGGTTGACAGGGACCTCTAGAGATCATGGAGTACAACCCCCTGCCAGAGCAGGATCCCTAGGGCATGTCACACAACAACACATCCTGATGGGTTTGGAAAGTCTCCGGAGGAAACTCCACAGACTGTTCCAGGCTCTGTCACCTTCACAGTGAAGAAGTTCCTCCCCATGATCAAGTGGAACCTTCTATGCTCCAGTTTATACCCAATATATATACCAATGAGACAAAAATCCAAGATGTGGAAATTTCAGCTAAACCACAGAAATTTCTGAAGGTACAGACATCTGAAAATAGGGCACTGTGAGTTTAGCAGGCTTAGCTGTAAGCTCTGCTAGTATCATACTGGGTAAATACGGCATTGTAGCCACATAAATTAAATCTCTGAAAAGCAGATATGGCTAAATAACATTGTTTTCCTTTCTTAAAGACTCATCTGTTTAGTTAGATAGTAGAAAAAGGCAGAGAAAATAAAGAATAAGCCCTTTCTTCAATCACTGTAGTAATATACTTTCTTTGCTCATAACCTAGTTGCTAAACAAGTTATTCCAGAGGTTGTTTCTCAGAGCTGTGATCTAAATATATTTGTTTCTGGCTTTATAAATGTCCTGACTAACCAGAGTGAGGAATGTGAACACTCTCGCTGGTCTCTAGCAAAGCACCTTTAAGTATCATTAAGCATTTTAAGCATGTGCTGAAATACATTGCTGATTAGGGAAGCAACTACTTGAAGGTGTAAGTACTTTGCTCACCTGGCACTGGAGATACTGTTAACATTTCAGTTAATGTAATATTAATTTGCTGCCCTTTCTCTGGCACCACTTCAAAATATTGCCGTTTAGCAATTTTTACGACAAACAGTTTCAGCAATTTAGAGTCTTGTTTAAATCCTAGGTCATCTTCAGATCATGCCAACAAACACAGCAGAGGGGGTTTCTACAGTGGCTGACAGCAGCTCCCATCCAAGTTCTGGCTTCTATTGCCCGTGCCACAGGTGTGGTGACAGTGAGATGCCATCCAAATACCTTAAACCCATCCTTGGCAGGAATCTTGTCAGCTCACCTGGGTTACGAACTGAAGCACCTTTTTCTCCTCCAAATTTCTGTGGGGACACCCTTCCAGGAAAGGCAAAGAGCAACCTGACCACATTTAACTCCCGTGGGAGCACATCAGTGCCCCACGAGCTGATGCACTAGGGAGGAAGGTTCTGAAATGGTTGTCAGAAAGAAGCCCACCTCTGAGACACAAGAGGTTTGTCCTTGTGTGGCTTTAGTACTTGGAGTCTTCTCATAAACAGTCGATTGCTGGCCCAAGCTTTCCTCTCTTGGCACATCTGGAAACCTCATAACCAAATTATGCTGTTGGAACATTGTAAAGTTTGACTTAGTGCAATTTAAATATTACAGATTTGACAACTACACAGTTTGATATTGGCTGATTCTGTTATAAGGGTCATAATGTTGTTATTATTCTGCATTTAAAACACATTATTCAGAATTTGGTGAAATTTAAAAGGACTAAATAGCCAGTAGATGGCGCCAATAAATCCTGTTGTGAGACTGAAAATTGACAAGTGTAATTCTTGTCTTTTTCTCAAATACATTTTGGAAATGAAAAAACCTGGGCAAAACATCATTATTGATGTAATTTATTCTTATTAGCATCCAGTAATAGTCATGGAAAACATTTCAGCTTATTAACAGAATGTGTTTCCTAAGTCAAAAGTTAATTGAGTTAATTGAGCACTTAAACTTGAAAGTAAGAACACAGAGATGTGTTACAGTAATTTCCTAGTTTATTTAGAAAATCTGTGCTTTAATGGGTTAATGCCTCTGAGCACTTCTCCAAACTCAATGTCAGCTTAAACTGGTCTTTATAGTACATTTTCTTCTGTCAATTCTTGAATTTGTAACACCCCCCAGTGCACAGCAGCAATGAAGCCTGGAGAAGGAAGCATAGAGAGAAGACAGCAGGTTTGTGCATTGCTGGGTACTTAGAACACACCTCAGCTTCTTCCCTCAACACAGTGTGACCTATTTAGGCTTCAGTCCTCCAGAATATGATGGCTGTGTGGGCTGTGGCACCCACACGTAAGATGTTGATTTGCTTTATGCTAGAAGGATCTCATCCATCATTTGTCAAGGACAACACTGTACCTTCATAGCACTGCTTTAATTAAACAGTGATTATGCTAATGGTATTCCTTCCCCAGCAGCTTACCTCACCTGCCCTTCAATGTTAAGCAGATGTAGACTCAAGAGGAAATGCTCCTGCCAACAGTAAGCTTCCTGAGGAATGATCAAGGATATTTCATTCCATGTGGACTTCTAGCAGCCACCTTCACTCCCGATACATCTGCAGCCTGTCTTTTTGGGTGACAGCAGCAGTAGCAGCAACAGGGAGTGTTTTTCCCAGTGGACACCTTTTGATCTCATTGTTTCTGCACTGGGGCAGTACTTACTCCGGACACCATCACAAAGGGTGGTGGGAAGGAAATCTGTGCTACAGGATGCAAGTCATTCCCAATGGAAAAGGCTGATACCAACCAAGCATTCTGTTAGAGTGGCCAGGAGAGGTACAGGTGACCCTGACAGCAAAACAGAAAGTCCTTGCTGAGTGGGGTATGTCATAGATTTGTTCCTTGCTCCCTCTGAAACACCGAGGCATTAACTTGAGTTGAACTGTCCCTGTCAATATGATGTGCAATTAGCAAAGCAGGATTGACTTCACATACATTTCAAATTCTGCTTTTTAAATTGGTAGTTCAAGGCATTTAATGAAACATGAGGATGCCAGGGATACCATAAAACAACAGTTTTGGAAGCTCAGGTGGCTAACTACTACAAGATGATTCCAAAGGTACTAACTGACATGTGAAAGGCAGAGTAATGAGCATCCACATGGCCAGTCCAGTGTATCAGTGATCACAGCAAACCCAACCCAGCCAGCTGCTGCAGGGACATCCCAGGTTCTGGGGAACTACAGACCAGTGCCTTGTACCAAAAAACATCCATCTGGAAGTGCATCAATGTAATTCCTGTGCTTCAAGCAGCAGTGGAAGGTTCTCTGGTGTATCACAAAGGCAAATTTTGAGTCACTGCAGGGTCTTGCAAGGAGGACACAGAGATCATGAGTGGGGATCACTTCCTTCTGTTCCGAGACACCACTTGGAGGATGTCAAATCAGAGAAGCAGTGCTGACGTGGCAGGGAGAGAGAGCTGAGACAAAGCTTTTTTCAGCTGATGTTGGTCACAGAAGTGACCATGATTTATCCCTAAGCGCACCGTGTGTGTTCATAAATGTGTGATTTACCAGGGATATCAGCAAAGCTCACAGCTCTGGAGTATTCTGTCTGTGCTGAACATGGCCGAACATCTCTTCTGGTAGGTTGTTCTGGTTGTAAAGTCAGAGCTGGATCTAAAGCAAGGATGTGTGTGTGATTAGGTTATGCTAATAAAACATTAATTAGGTTATCAGAAAGCTGCAGCTTTACAGTGATTGAAGGAAAACAAGGGTTGTAATAAGAGTCCCTGAAAGTAGAAGCACAGGCTGACTGACAGTAGAGGCCTTCAAGGTGCAAGTGCAGGCTGATCCCAGAAGTCCCAGGACTCTAAGCACAAGCCACACACGGTCAGTTATGTCACTAGAGGAGAACAGCCCCGTGGACTGGGGGAAACCTGTTTTAAGAATAACAAAGAGAACAAACAATGAGCCTCCAGCATAAGTTAGATATGCTAAATAGAGTCAATTCAGGTAAAACATGGAATTTCAAACTAAAAAAGGAAAAGGCAAGTAAGCAGACTGCATTAGAAAACATATATAAATTATTCCAGGCAGGTCCGGAGCAAGGAGGAAGAAGCCCTTAGCATGAGTCATGCTTCTCCTGGAGAAGATGAGGTGGAAAACAATGAACATTAATATCATATTCCTCCAAGGCTCCCTTCCTTCTTGGAGCAGACTGGTGCCATGGACCATAGGATGCAGAGGAGCCAGGCAGGAGAACAGCCACAGACAGTGGGGTAGATGCTGAGCAGCAGGTTCCTTCCTGGAAGTGGGCTGTATTAACTGAACAATTTGGACTGGTTTAGTGTACTATTGTACAACCAGACTTGTAGTAATTTTTTTATCGGACTGTTATTTTTTTTTTTTTATTAGACTAATAATATATTCTTGGCTATGCATATAAGCTGTGAGCATTTAGCCTGCTGCACTGGCAGTTAAAATTCAGCATAGCCACTGACAGAGGCCATGGAGAGCACTTCTGAGAGCCCTGTGGTAGCTGAGCAGAGCACCCCTGTACAGAGGTGGGCAGACATGTGTGATGACACAAATTCATGAAGCATTCCATGGTTTTTTTTCAGTGGCACAGAATCAAGATGCAGGTCTATGGCCAGTGGTGTTGCCCAGGGACCAAACCAGGTGCAGTTGTGTTCATTATTTTCATGTTTTAGGTTCAAAAAAGTCCTTCAGCCCTTGAGTCAGGCAAACAGAACATTGAGTCACTTAATGGGCATGACCTGAAAAGCTCTTTTCTGCTTTGAATGAACAATGCCAATAGTTTTCTTCTCCTACTACAAGCAGATACAAATGATCATAAATATTTTCATGCTGCTTGTACTTGACAGCTCCTCATAGCTGATAAAGAATAGGCTTCTGATTAGCTATGGTGCCTTTTCTTAAGCTGCTTTTTGACTGTGAACAAATTGTTCTTTCTCTCCATGCAGTAACGCTCCAGACATAGTTCCCCGTATCCAAACGTGTGGGTGTTTTTCAAAGGTTAGTGAAAATTAAATTAAAGCTGAATAATATTGATTAGAATGCAAGAGTGTGCAAGCAAGGCTAACTAATACAACTGGCAGTGCAGCACAGCTCAGTCCTGACCTGTGACACCACTCTCTTGCTTTCTCCCTCAACTCCACTTTTTGCTCAGCAGGCACCCCCAGCAATCTAAAATTGCTTGTTTCCAACAGTCTAGCAAGGACAGATTGACAGAGGCATCCCACTTCCCTCACTCAGGACTTAAATGATGTTCAATCCTGCAGAAAGAAAATCTATTACATTCTTTCTTACATATGACCACCCAGTTCTGCCATCAGCACTGCAATATTTCCTACATTTTAGCATTTGCTGTTTTTCTGTGCAAGGAGCTGTTATTAATAAACTGGGATTTTTTCTTGTTGAAGTGGCAGAAGTTACCAGATGTCTTTTCTGGTGAATCAGATGGCTTTTTATCCCATATTAGATCCAACTTTGCTATTAGTTTACCCATGGGAGGAGAATGGCTTTTAACTCTGGATAATCTGCATAGGCTACCTGAAATAAGAATCTGAAAATCAGATGGGAGAACATGGAAATCCTGGGATAATAACAACAGGAGGGAACAATAGGTTTGTAGATCACCACATCTTATTTCTTTCTGGTCCTTTTCCAGATCCTTCACTGAGAAAACCTGGAAGGGAGGCAGCTGGCAAGGCACTAGAGTAATGGGGGCCACCTGGCCTGAGGACACCAAAGGTTCAATGCTGAAACATCACAGTGGGTCAAGTGCTGCAGAATAGGAGGCCAAATGTGCCTCAGGAATGAATGAATGAACATGCACTATGGGCCCACTGTGCACACAGTGCTGCAGATCACAAAACACCTCCTAAGATTTCATTTTAGAAATGCACCTCTGCAAAGATTCCCCAGGGGCACAGAGGCTGCTAAAGCCCAGCTGCTCTGGGGGCTTTGCTTGCAACAAGCTGTCCATCTGTTTGTCCCATTCCACCCCCCAGCACTGCTCCCTGCCCCAAGACAGTCTGGCAAAATCAAAGTACCCTGTTTGGGGAGTCCCCCCGGGGTTCTTACATGCCTGACTGCTGGACTACAGATTCCTCATGTCCACAAAGCCTTTTGCCTTCTGGCACCTCTGAAAGCTGCTCCTTTGTACTATTCTTCCTCTTCCAGAGGAAACAAACCGGTTGCTGTGTCAGCATCTTGGCCTGCAATCAAAGAGAACAAGCTGCTTGTCAGACAGCACTCAAGGCATAGGGAATTAGGATGGGGATGGTATTTCAGCAAGAGTAACCCTTTGTGGCACTAAGGAAAAAGTCTTAAAATCGTAGTGTAAAATTACAAGCAACAAACCAACCCAAACATCAACCAAACAAACCCAAAACAATAAAACAAAACAAACAAACCAAAAAAGGGCTATCTGTCTGTAAAAATGACATGTTCATTTCTATGGCACGGGTTGACCAACACAGCAGCTACTTTCTCCACCTGATGCTTTCCAGTTCAGACAAGAGAAAAGGTATTTTATTAACTATGTGTTCTAGTTGCCTCGTACTTTTACAACACCTGCACTGAGTAAGCAGAGAGAATAAACCGTGTCCCCTTTACTTTCTCCCCTTAGCTGTATCTGCTGGATGTGAACCAGGCCACCAGCTGCTACAACCCAAATGAACAGCACTCAGTAAACTCATGATTATACTGCTATGTCACCAGGGTACAGCTGAAAAAGAGCTTTTTGTACCTGCTAAGCACAGGTACAGAATTCACTTTCTGCCATCTCCTGTGGTACCTTTTAATCCTCCTCTCACGTTTAGCTCCCTTTGGAGCAGTCAGCCACTGCATGCCCATTTTACCATATTACAGGAGAGTCTCAAAACACACCAGCAATGATTAATATCTTGTGCCAGAAGATGAGGATACAGCTATATCAAACATATCTGAAATAATATAATCTGCAGGAAAAAAGAGGATATACCTATACCCTGAATCTGGACTGGCACTGACTCTATACACTGTCTCATGTCTGTTTTGATCTGCCCCAAACACAGAATGTAAAATGCATGGAGCAATAAACAGACAAAAAACAATTATTTTAATTTTTCAAGGTCAAGTTCAAGTCAATCTTCAATAATAAGCAAATAAAATGAGAGTACAAAAATGCTTCCATTAGTCTAGTTTGAGTTCAGATGGATCACTCACTATTTCAAAGAACTGAGTCTGTTTTTTCTAACACCCTTTCTGAGTACAAATTACATAGCTCATTCTTTTCATAAGGCATGTACAACATGACTTCAGTTCAAACATTAAAACATTTTACACTTGGGTGTCAGAATTAAAAAGACCAATAAAAGGTTCACCAAAAGGCATTCTTGAACCATGCAGAAGTACACCCTAAAAACATGGTAGTGTACACATGCAGAGACATGCACATGACTATATATGTGTATGAAGATACTAGGAAGATTAAAAAATGCTTTCTGTTCTGTTTATGAACTCAGTCGTTTAGCTAGCAGCAATGTGTGATTAACCCAGCACTCTACTGCTTACACAGCAATTATACTTTCCTGTTTTGTCAATATAAGCTCCTTTCTGTCAGTAAAATCGTGTGTCTTCCAATCAATGTCTTAAAGTAATGGTGAAAAGATGTAATACATTAAGGAAGCATAAGGGACAAGGAATACCAAAAGATACAACTGCAATGAGTGGCTGAGAATATGAATTTGCCTAATGACACCTATTGCTAACTGTAAACTCTCTCCTTTACCCAATAACTGCTTTCTTTTGCATGGTTCCATTTCTCACATAGTGGAAGAAGATGCATTTTACATGTATATGCACACTAGAGGAAAATCTTATCTACACATTTTATTGTGGAAACATGACTAAGTAAGTTCACTTCTATTGCAAACTGGGATTCAGGTAAATGATAAAACTCACCAGATGTTGGCAAATCATTCCAGCAGAAAACATGTTTTTCAGTGTAGCTGTAGAAATCCTTGTGTGCAGCAAGGGATGTCGAACAAATTAAGTGGCGTAATATCTTTCTGGGGAAAATTAAATGTCACAAATCCTGTCATATAAGAAGACAGAGATGTCCACAGATCCTTCATTTAAAAGTCTATGTCTTCTAACACAGTTATTTTCCATATTTGGACTGTTTATGTTTGTAAGATTCTACTCAAACAGCCCCTAGGAAGGTCACCTGGAGTGAAGATGTCCAAATGATTCTTAGAGCTTGCTTCTTCCACTAAAACCACAGTCATCTATTTCATTGACCTGAAATTGTCTTAAGCAGACTACACTCTGCTACATTTGATGATACAGAGTGGTTTATTATTTATAAACAAATGGATAGTTTCTACTAGTGGCTGTCTCTAACAAAAGGAAAGAAAACAAGCATAACTCTGTCTGGGTACAGAATCAGGACTCACATCTCCACAACACAGTCTGAGTTTTATTAAGGTCACTGGGAGCTTACTCATCAAGAACTAAGAAGCCACCTCAGACATCATGTAATCCATCCCCTTTCAGTTACTACATGATGAATAAGAACAGTAACTGTTACATGAGAAGAGTTTATTAAGTTGCTTGTAACTAGACATGTTTTGTACCACAAAAGCTGGATCCATTCATTGAATGCCCTAAAGTTTAAGTTTCAGGATATAAATAGGATATAAATAAATATAGATATAAATTGATGGGGTCTTGAAGTAGCTCAGGAAAATGATGCTAAGCAGACAGAGGGTCACCCAGGGCAGTCAGCCTTCAGCTGCACAGTGCCACCCTGATGGGGCATGTGCTCAACAGAAGCAAGGTCTGTGGTACTGCCCAGATAATGATGCACCAAGGCTATCTCTTGCAGCCATCCTGTCACACCTCGTGCTCTGGATACAAGCCTCCCAACCTGCCTCCCTGCTGACATGCAGCTTAGGGCTGTTTCTCAGGCAGCACTGCAGGCTTGCTTCTGTTGTGAGATCCAAGCCATCAGATGCATCTGGTCAGCACATCAGTATGAAATAACTTCTTAGCTAGTAAATAATCTCACTGCCAGGTCTCCTTTGTTCTTGCATCTACTCACCCTAATGTGGTATCCACCCAAGGCAAAACCATCTGTGGAACAGCTTCTTACACATGGAACCTTCCCATCTGCCTTCCTTCAAAATCCCTCGGCTTTTTCACACACCAACATCATTCATTGTTTTCTGAAGCTTTCCTGCATCATATGGGTCTATACTGCACTCTTTCTGACCATAAACACTTTGAAAAAGGAGTAGGTGACAAGTCTGGCAGACAGACAAAAGGTCTCCTCTGCTCTACACAAACGGTGCACATCATGCACACGCTTTCAACTAGGTCAGTACATGGCCAACAACAACTCCTTTCCATTTCTAACTTCACATTGTTACAGCCACTGTTTATTGTTAGAGTGAGTCAAGTTTCTGCCTGTCCTGTAACACTGGCAGTGAGCTGGCAGAAAGCCCCAGGCTGAAGGGACACATGCAGGCTGCTCTTCTCAAACCTGTACAACACTCTCTTCAAAACTGGTTAGTTTACACAAACCAGCAGCGTGGGATAACCTGCCAGGTAACACAGCGACCTGCAGAAAGCTTAGACTGAAGTTCTTTGCCCCTCTTTAGGACATCTATAAATAAGCATTTCTTATGCTATTGTATGCAAAAATCTTGCACTTCCTCTGGAGTTGTTTGCCTTTGTGAGGGAGTTATTCACAAACAATTCCCTAGTGCACAGACGTGCTGTACTCCAACAAAAGTACTAAGTACTCACCCACATAACAGCAAGTTATTAAAATGATCCTAACACAGAATAAATTAGGATTCTGTCCCACAGTTCTATTGATACTTATTTGCCTACATATAAAAAAGGCTTTTGACAGTTCATACAGGGGCATTCTTCCTAAAAGAGCAACTTTTGAATAGTTATTTTAAATGGCACTCTGAGGATACTCAGATATATCTGATGAAGTAAGTTTACCTCTTTTATCTTTATAAATGTTCAAACTCAGAACATATTATTACCTCTGTGTTCAGAACTAATATGATGAATTAATTACTGGTCTTTACTGAATATTTATACTCCTTTTAACTGTATATTTATGATAAACATGGAGTACTGCGACACAGAATGCTTACAATGCAATTCAATAAGTTCTGACCAGCAAATCAACTATATCTGTTCAAATAGTTAATTTCTGGAGCTGTCATTGGAATATATGTTTAAGAATTATGGTTATTTTCCTGTAATAATAATTATCCCATTTTTCTTAGTCAGTCTGGGCCTCAACATAATGAAAGGGGCATATACAAAATAATAAATAAAGTAGCCAGAACCCCCCCTGCCAGCTAAGACAAGGATCTTTATGTAAGGCTGATCAATGTGAAAGTTATTGGCTTTAAGACCCAAATTCTGTCAGTGCAGAAAATAAAGTAATTAAAAGATTAATATCTAAAAATGTTACTATATGACTTAGCTATAAATAACCAACATTATATAAACTTAACAATATATAACCAACTATATATAAACCACCATAGATCTTTAAAAGAGATTCAGTGGCAGCCACCTATGTGTTTCTTTCTGAGATCTCTGGGTTTGGTTTGAGCACTTTAAATGAACTTTGTGGATTTGAATGTATACACTTGAAACCCCTTATGACTCCAAAATGCAGCTCCACTTGTTTTCTGTTTTCAGTTGCAATGAACTCTACCTCTCATCATCCAGCCTCGTGCTGGTAGGAAAGCAGAGCGGGAGGGACACGAGGAGATAAGGTAGGACCCAGGAAAAGGCAAACAGCATGAACTTTGGCCACGTGCAGTGCCACTGCTCCAGACAAATGACACCTGGACTTTCTGCAGTGTCTGCAGCTGGTTTCTCTGAGACATGTTTCTGAAGGCACTCAGCAGCAGCAGCTCCTGCTGAAGTCAATGTAGAATCTGGAGATCTCTGTGTCTTCAGCCACAGGTGAGATTTAAAGTGCAGTGGAGCATCGTTAGGTCCATCCTCACCTGCAATTTCCTTCATTAATTGACACAATTCTTTGTTTTCCTTCTGTCACTCTGTCTGATGCTTTTTGTAACGTTAATGGTGACATCTTTTGTGGACATTTTCTGTGTGTCCCGTTTACTCTGTGGAAGAGTAAAAGAGCAAAGTGAGTCCCACATGGACATAACAAAGAGTCACTGAAGATTACCATGTAATTTATGAAAACAATTCTACTTAATAAACAAAATCCCTCCAGCATTCTTCACACTGTAATGGGGAGCAGCTTTCTCATTCAGCATGGATACAAGCTCTTATAGCTGCTATAAAGGCTGTGGATTAACCTTCTTGGCTCTAATTACCATCTCTGCATGTGTGTATTCTAGAAATGGAGCAAATACATCTGGCTTCAATCCAGAGCTGAAAATTAGAGGCTCCTGTTGATGGCATTGGGAGTTAAGTGTGACTAGTCTGAGACAGAATTTTCTCCACTTTATGTTTCTTTAGTGAAAATATAGTTTCAAAATAACAGCTCTGCCAGCATACAAAACCCAAGTACAATCTGTACCTTTCAGAGCTTCATCAGGTTATTTCCAAATATTCAAAACAGTCATCCCAGTCAGTCTGGGGCACGCAAGTGCATCCCTAATTAAAAATTTTCCTTCTCCATCTCCTAGTCTGTCTGCTTGTTGCCATAAGCAACGCACTGTACTGCACAGTAAGCTGCCTCATAATAAGTCTAGCAAAGGACACTTAGAACTGGGCTGTTAGATGCAGAGATGAGTTAGGAGGGTCTGATTATTTAATTTCCATTGTTTCACAAGACAATTAGTAAGTGTAAAGAATACCAAGGAAATAAGGTGTCATTTTACATGGTACCAGTGCCATTGTCTGGTAAACTTCCACTGACATGAGTGGAAGGTACATATTTATCTGAGACCAAACCCAGTGCTTGCATGTCACTGTGTGCTACTTCACATGTCTGCAGCCTGAATACACCTTCTCCCCTGATATCTACTCCCCAGAGCTCCTGTTCACACAAGGACTCTCCAAAGACTATACATACACTGCCAATCAAACCAGGTTGTTGTCAGTCAGTGACATCATCTGCATTTCACTGTTGCTTTGGGGGTGCCTGACTGTTCTGTTGCCTTCACTGGAATTAGGAGTCCTTTCATCCTTTCATCATTCACCTCTTTTACTTCTAAATAAGTATGGAT
Organism: Corythornis vintsioides; assembly: GCA_025447755.1. Lineage (NCBI taxonomy): Eukaryota > Metazoa > Chordata > Aves > Coraciiformes > Alcedinidae > Corythornis > Corythornis vintsioides. Next base: position 22,835 of record JAOEGS010001838.1, on the reverse strand, counting down.
AAGTGTGGATGTTAAAATACTACTGCATGGAATTGTCCTCCCTGTGGGATGGCAAAGATTCTCACCAGCTGTGGCCTTGCTGGCATTTGTTTGTAAACAGCAGAAAGATGTTTTGACTCTGGGGCTGTGGCACCCCAGTCAATCACCCCAGGGGGTGCCTGGCTTCCTGTCCAATTAGCTTGAAGTTAAAAGGATATCAAAAGAGCTGTAAATTAATAAATAAAGGCTTCTTTGCATCTTGGTGAAGAAAATGGTCTCTGCCTCGTTCTCTTTCTCCTCCTGCAGCAACTGGCAGATAAAAGAGAGATAAGGACACTGAAGCTTCCTGGATGCAGCCCATGTCAAACCCTTTTCCTTTTGCTACCACATACTGTACCCTGGCACATGAGCAATGGGGGGGTAAGGCAGTAGGGTGCTTTACAGCTTGATGCCTGAGAAAATTAACAAAAAGATGAAGCCATTTACATCCTCTACTACCCCCCAGGCTGAAGACAGAACCCAAATCTCCTGAGGGCACCATGTGCTGGGCTATGTTGCATTCTACAGCTTGTAGATATTAAATAAAAAAAAAAAAAAAGAGGTAGTCAATGTGAATATTCAGACTAATAAAATGGGCACATTCTGAGTTGGGGATATACTCATATTCTCAATCTAAACTTGAGGTGTTCAAATTGAAAACCTGATCATCTTATGCTTCCCTAAACAGTCAGTGGAGAAGCAGAGATCCAGAATGGCAAACCAGAGCTGGAGCCTAACTTAGATACTACACTTTCACTGTAGGAAAATGCATTTCTTTTGTGACTATAAGAAATGCAGACAGCTTATCTTTCTTTCTTAGACACATAATGTAAATGCCCTACTTAGCATCAGAAATGTTCTTTGTGCTGGGTTGCATCAACAGAGATATTTATTACTGAACATATCTTAGCTAGAAAAAGGCAGGAGGATACATTTGAAGCTATAGGGCCCCAGGGGATGAACCCACACTTCTCTGAGAAGTCCCATTACAGTCAACACTCACATAATTAATATGTTCTGGAAATTTGCCAATACTTCCTAGTAAGTGTAATACAGAAGTAATTTTTCAGTGACTTACAAAATTAGACAAACAATTTCCTCCAACAATATGTCAGGTATACACTAATCCTCCAGTGTGGCCAAGTCTGTTTCAAATTGGATTAATAATTATGTTAGTTCTGTTCAACCATATCCAACCCAACCAATTAATTTTTCTCTGTGGGCTAGTGGCTATGACAGGCATTTCTGTTTTTCATTTACAGCAAACCCCTGCCTCCAGATGTCATGCTGCAATAGAATGTGTCCCTACACATCTGGAGGAGCTGCAGTATCTCATGGAAAGATACAGCAGGATCCTTGGCACCAGGGAATATTTCTGTTCTACATCAGTACAGAAGATAACATAGTGAAGGTATAAAATAGAGACATGTACCAATGTGGGTTTCGTTAGCAAATGCAAGGTGAAGTTCAATCAAATTCCTTTTTTCATTTGCTCTGTCCTCCTGATCTTAAATTTGCCTCCATCAAGGATGGACAAGGGAGGACATGTTATTATGGGATGGCTGCAGTGGTTCTATCACACACAGAGGTCTTTCCAGCTGAGAAACTGAGGAAGCAGTAAACCAAACCCCACAGGTTTTGTATCATTTTAATCTGCAGCCCCTGCTACCCAAACAGGGTAGCAGTTGGAAAGCTTTGAGAGTCAGGGAGGTAGACAGGTGAAGTTTGGGTTTTAGTCTAGCCCCAAATCCTTTGGTGTCCATCCATATCGTTACACAGGATTATCCTTCTGCAATGTATGCAACATACAGGTGAGGGGAAGGAGAAAGATCTAATCCAGAATCTACTGAAGTGATTGAAAAGATTCCCATCAGCTTTTTCTGGCTTTACATACAGTCTCGAATGAACCACCTTCTAATGAACCATGCAGTGCACATCATTTAAGCAAAACAAGCAATTAAGCAAAAATCCATTCCTTTTCAGATAATGAATCTAAACAGTGCACAATGCAGGCCACAGCTGGAGGAAAAAAACAGTGTGGGTTTGGGTTGGGTTTTTTTGCTGTAACGTGTGTTACTCTGCCAAATAAAACATATTTGAGTGCCCATTCAGGCATGAGGTTTTGTCACAGGCTCAGTCACACCACGGCTGTCATGAAACCATTTTCTCCTATCCCAAGGCATGAAATACAGGTTGACTGCAGTGAGGAAGATTGTCACCAGAGAGGTTTGACCTGGTTGAAGCTAAGTGCAATTGTTACCTCTGCTGCCCTGAAGCCATTCTGTCTCTGCGTCACAGCGCCCATGCTGTGGACCACGGGGTTTGCACACTGAGGACCACAGTTACTCCTCTTCTCAGTGGGCAGTGCTCCAGCTGTGACTGATGCTGTAGTGACACCTGGCTGGGCTGATTTCCCATCCTCCAGAAGACCTGGTAGGGAGAGATGAAACTGTGCCATGAATCCCGAGGAACAGTTCAGAACCATCCCCAGCCTCCCTCTGTTTCTCCACTTCTGGAGACAGTGCCAGGTGTGGAAGGGAGCAAGAGCAGCTTACCACCTTCTGCTATCTGTCTGCACCCTTGCCATTGTTTGGCCTTTCTCCTGTAGTCCACTGCCCTCTGGAACACTGGCTCAGAAAACAGGGAAAACCAGTTGTGTGCAGTGTTAGCAGCAGCCTTTTGGTCACCTGCACATCTCCATGCACACAGCTGCTTGCAAGACTGGGGTTTTAACTAAGGACCCAGAGAGGTTCCTCTGAATTCTGTCAATTCTTTAAGGGTTAGATGTGAGCATGAAAGATGAGACTGATACAGAGGGACAAGTTGCTCTATTCACGCCTTGGATTTTTTTTTTAATCTGAATTTGAGGAAGGAAACTCAGGAAAAAATATAGTTCAAACAGTATGAAATAAAAGTAATCAAATAAATTATTCATTTGCTTTCTGCTCTAGCTGTGTATAAGGCATGTGTTGCACAGAACGCTACTTGCCAGCCTAGAAGAATTTTATAATCTTATTGCATTCACAAAAATCAATTTTTCAGACTTATGGTGAGCCTGAAACCAAATACAGAGAGTAAGTCATAATACACCATAGCTCTCAATTTTATTTTTGACAAAGTTCATTTATAACAAGCTTTATATTTAAACAGAAAAAAAAAAAAAAGAAAAAAGAAAAAAAAAAAAGAAACCAAACAGATTTAGCACCTGGCAATGCAGGTATCAAAACTGGAAGAAGCAGCAAGGAGTCACGGATACTAAGTGAAAAATAAGCATGAGGAAAAGCAATGACAATTCATTGCTACTTGGAGTGTGCACTGTGTCAGCAAAACCTTCTGCTATGAAGCAGGTGGGAATTAAAACAGTGCTCAGCTCCGAAGTGTTTCCCAGAAGTCTGTAAGAAAAGCTGCTTTGACAGCAGAGAGCAGTATCGGTGGCAGCTAACAAAAGGAGTAATTGAAATCAATCAAACTTCAACCAAACATTCCAAGCCTGGTACTGAAAAACTCCGAAGTTGTGTAACGCTTGAAGAAATCTAAAGTAGTCACTGCATTTCCCTCAGCAGTCAGAAGATGGGGTCCGAGTTTTCCGAGGTCAGTTTAACCTGTAGTGGTGATGGCTAGTAATGCCAAGCCATCCACTTTCAGAATTGAAACTGCTGGAAGTAATACCTGAAAGATTATTTCAAAAACCCCCGAGTTCAGGCTTTGGAAGCTGACTTTTCTGCTAGATATAAAAACTGATGCTGTTCTCACATATAAATCTCCAGGCAACTTACCAGAAGACAGAAGTAAACCTCACCTCTCCTGCATCTCCCAAACACCCACACCTGCCTGTGGGCTTATCTCAGCTCTTCCTAACATTCCACAGTGCCAGATCAGAGGCAGAACGATGGCTTGGTGCAGAACAGCAGTGGCATAGAGTGAAACCACAGAGAAAATCCTGTCAGAAAGGGGGATGGAGAGGCAACCAGCCTATGTGAACAGAGCCATGAGCCAGCTCTAAGGCAGAGTGATGCTGCAGTCTACTGCTCTAGCTGCAGTGGAGCTGGGAGAACAAGCTTGAGCACAGCTTTGAACAGGAGAAATGCTCTAGTCATTGCATATTAATGCCATTAGCTGAGCCCTGGATATTTCAAATGTATATAAATTCTGATTTTTTTTCCTTCCGTGGAGTCATCCTACTAAATTACTTTCCACCACGTGCCCCTTTGGCTATCTGGTCTCTTCCTAAATTGTCTGGTGAAACAGCTGTCAGCTGAAAATCCACTCTGTTGTTAAGCACAATTGTTTAAACTGTTTAAATTTATCAAATTGTGTTGCATCTTTTTGGTCTGCCACAGAATAATTTACGTCAATCCGTTTCTGATATAAAGCCTTAATCCTGAAAATTGCCAAAGTTTGGGGTTTCTTTCCTGCTAAAATGCTGGCATTAAAGTACTGCCTTCTGTTCAAACACGAAAGTTCAGGAAAAGTTAGAGATGAACACAAATCTACTGCATTTTTTGAATGTTACAAGCAAAAACTAAAAATCAGTCCCTAGGATATTTGGGTATTGAAGTTTCAGCTGTTCCATGGTTAAAAAGAATGGCATTTAAGAAGAGTTTTACCCTTATATCAGTATGTCTTGAACAGAAAGCTACCCAAAATCAAAGGCATCTCAATGTCAGCATGAAAAGCAGCAAGACAGGACAAATCTGTCTGAAATATGTATCCTATGTGGGGAACAACAGGTATATTCAAAGTAATAGAAACTCCTAGAAGAGGACAAAAAGACTAGAACATGAAAATTGTCATTACTAACACAAAAACAAAGGCACTGCTAGTTTTATGTCGCTCATATAAACAGGAGAAATAAAACTAACGCTCCAAGAGCTGCTGCTACTCATAATTCATAGTTTATCCTCATGCTGAATATTCAGACTGCCAGTGAGACACCAAGTTTTCCAGTTTCTCTGGGATAGCCTCCTAATCTCTCTGCTGGAAGCATAATGAAAATGCAGTGTGTCCAAGCAAACATCAACGTTAGTTTTTATAAGGAAGACTGACCACATCAATTGTATTTATTGATTAACCACAGTTATCATCATCACTCTTTGTGTTGCAGACTGTCAAGACATGTATTGATCTCAGATTGGACTATTTTGTAAGGAACAGGAGTTTTATTTGTGACAGAACTGTAGGCAGTGCAGTGTTCTGTGCTGTTCAAAGGCATTTTCCAGTTCCTAAATACCACTTGGAAATCTGATGCAAATTCACCAATGCATTGATTGGCATATTATAAAGGGAAAAGGAAATTTTTTTTCTCTTAATGTTTAACTCTTTGTAACCAGATTTTAGTATGGGAATAAAGGTGACGTGAATGGGAAAAGACATAATTAATTCAGATTGTGAAAGTAAAACTGGAGTAAAAAGAAAAATAGTGTATTGATAGCTGGCACAGAGAGGGGGAAAAAATGAACTGATGGGGCAGTTTTGTGCATGACAAAACATAAAGGTAGGACTTCCCCAGGGTTTTTGCTAGACCTTATCTGTGTATTAGAAAGCTGATATATATTTGCCAGTGTTTGAGAATGGGAGAAGGGTAACCCTTAGTTATCAAGGTTACAGGACATTTCTCAAACCAGAGAGCATGAAGGTAGGGTTGGTTCTCTTTGCACAGACCTCATCAAAAGAGCAGTACCCTAGTAAGAGCCAAGATGACCTGAAAAATTCCATGCCAACAACCATCAGTCCTGCCAAAGCTTTTGGAAGGGCATGAAGCCTCACAGCACAGACTTAATCTTAGCAAAAAGGATCAGGTTTCTGGGGACAAAATTATTCCCTATGTGCTTGCCACAATATTCTCAATGTTATCACAACATGCAGTTGCTTCCGGAAGGAATAGATATTTGTTATCATCACTGAGTTCCTTGGTTTTAATGTGCTGAGTGCTGGCATGGACTTCTGCTGCAGAAACCACGCACAGCATGGATCCTACCAAAATTAATGGAGTGGAGATAGGGACTAAAGGAAAATTTAAGTCATTTTCCCCAAAGCAGTAGCCTCGGGAAAAGGACAAGTGCTCCAGAATCTGAAATAGTTTGGGGTTTTGTTTCCCTAAAGAGAAAGAATTTATAAACCTTCAGGATGAAGGCTCCAGAAGACCTGCTGCAGCAGGAAAACATCATCAGAAACAACGTTTGTATTTATTGAATCAGCAAATATAATAGCACAATACATTTGCTACTCAGACATTCAGAGGATCCAGAATAATTTACCTAAAGCCTAATGCAATATGAATTTTAGACAGTGAAGCAAAGCAAAACAAACACATTTGTCTCTCCTACGTGTTCTCTAGGGGCCACTGAAACTCTGAGGTGTCCCTGGAACTGTTCCCCCCAGGCTGGGGAGCAGGCAGGAGGAGATCCCTGCAGGGTCCCCCCAAGCTGCCTGCAGCCCAGGGGAGCTGGGGCCTTCCTCCCTGCTTCCATGGCATCCTCCTCTCAACTCAGCTCACCCCAGAGCACCAACTGCCTCTTCACTCTGCTCTGCTTGCAGGTGATAGGAGGAAATTCTCTATTTCTGCAGGGCAGAGAGCCTCAGATAACAGCTAATAGCAGGAGAAATCACAAGTCAGACTCTGAGATCCTGATCTGGTCATTCAGGAGCCTTATGGAATTATCTTTTTCTGCAAGATTATGGTATTAAAATGTCTGATTCAGTGAAAAAAACACCTGACTCTCAATTAATATACTTAATGCTTTTAAAGTCTATATGCACATTACACCAGTTTTGTTTATTTTCCTGCTTCCTGCCACTTCATTTCTGAGCATAAACCAAACCTCTACAGATTTCTGTATTCAAAACTTTTATCATTGCTGTTTTAAAATGAGCTCCTCTTCGTTAGAGAAAATACATTTCAAAAGTAGTTTAAAACTGGAATTGAACATGCATCAGCATAAATAAGCATATGATAAATAGCTTGGAATGTCTGATGAGATTTATTACTAGAATATGAAGGTTTCTACTAGGACTCAAGGATTCTAGCAGACAAGTAGAATTTAAAAAAAAAAAAAGTTCAGCATTAAGGCTGCAAACTTTGATATTTCTTACATGACCTGTTCGCCCAGGTACAGGCAAATCCTCAGTCTTTGCATATTGGTGTAGTTTAATTTCAAATTAGGACACAGAATCATGGCGTAACTCTTGTAAACAAGCTGGGCGATGTTGGCACCACATCTATGCAATAAAAGGTGAATATAACATACAAAAGGACACTGCAACACTCTTCAACAATGTCTGATCATTTTGGAGCTCAAAACAAAGGATCCTATATGGATAATAGAGTCCAGAAGCAGAATAAGGGGGAATCAGTCTGACCATGAAGGAAAGGTAAACTTGAAATCATTGCAATCAAGGTGCCTGGGGAGGACTTTTTGTCAGAAAGACAAAAGTTTGATCAATGAAGATACAAATTTTAATAACTAAGACAGGAAAGAACTGAATTTTCACTATACTGTAGAATAAATACTGGCAGCATTTTGGAAGATACAGAAGGCTGAGTACATTTCTGCCTGGGAAAATCACGAGAGGGAATGGATGAAGCAATTGATCAGCACCACAGGATGTGCCAGCCAGAGATCACTCATCTCTCCCCAGTGAACAGCTAACACACAAATAGCAAACCTCTGAAGTGCTTCTCAGAACACTGCATTTTAGTAGAACAGGCAGTGCAGGATCTGTTTCCCCATGTGCAAAGACAGAGGCTATGTTTCAGTACTACCAATGAAAAAAAATCACCTTATAAAAGATACCTTCCATGCAACACTCCTCATCCCAGGTGGCCCAACTAAGTCAGTTGTGCCTGGTTGCTCCAGGCACCAGCTTTTGGCACTGTGCCTGTCTCAGCCTTTCCTTCAGATGCAAAGAAATAAGTCCCCATGACAGGACAGCACTGTGTGATGGGAAACAGCCCCCTCAGCCATCCTTCCACAGCTGTCCCCACCCTGTTTGCAGATGGGTGCTGAACAGTGGCTGGGATTTCGCTTTCCTTCTACTACATGTTTTTCCCCTCAGGACGTGGTGATGAAATATCACTCATTATGCTTTAGACTGATTTCCCACACAGAAAGGGAAGTATTGTTATCATTCTCATTACCTAGCTAATCACACACAGAACGTTAAGATGACTAGATTGTATCATTTCAATTAATCATACTGGGGAGCAGCAGAAATATTTAGGCAGACTGCACAGAAATCCTTATGAGGAGGATCTAAATGTACATGAAACTTGAGCAGAAATGACTCCCGGGTTTTGTTCACCAAGGTTCAGCTGCTGGATATTGAAGCTAAAGGTTCCAGGTAAGACACTAGACATGTATATTAACTATGAGGGATTAGCTACTGGCCTCATTTACAAAGTTTTAGGAGAAAAGTCAGCCACTGGAAAGCTGTAAATTAAGTCTGAATGCCCCAAATGTATGCTCCATGTGGGAACCAATTCAGGGAAGACCAGGGGGCTGTAGGGCCAGGTGACATTTCAAGCCTTACAGTCCACAAATATATTAAAAGATGCAATTACTTTATCATCATCAGATAATAAAAGTGGGTTAGGAATGCATTATTTATTTGCATACAGCAAAAGACCAAGCCACTTTTTTTCCATGGTAGGCCACTGCTGAGAAATGCACCCACAGAGCTTTAGTACTATCCACATAGCCTAGAAAAGAGTGCTGCTTTATGGGCAGCAAACAAAAAGCCTTACAATAAACTCATGCCTCTGATCATTCCCTTTCTGACTTTTAACTATTGCTGCATTTTGATTTAAGATAAACCCCAATTTTGAATCTCATATTTAATTATTATCAATTTATTTCATTTTTAAACTGCCAGAATACCCAAGAAAACAAAACAGTGGGACTGGCAATATCAGTTATATCTCTATTAAGAAATACATTTCTATACCTGACTGCAGCTTTCTGTCACTTGAACAACAGCTCTTCCCATAGTTTATGGGAGTCCTTTGAGTCTCAGTAACTAGGAAAATTTTTCCCAGGGCTTAGGTTTTCAGTTTTGGTTGGTTGGTTTTTGTTTGTTGTTTTTTACAGCTTTTCCAGTGCTTTCAGAGAATCCTAGAGGCAGAAAACGCAGCCAAGAGGCTACTGAGGAAGGAGGAGGCAGGTGAGGAGCTCTGCTCTGCCCCTGCCCTCCCCTCCGGGCACAGGGCATCTGCACCCACCCGAGACACCAGGAGCTCAGGAGGCTTTGTGCAGATCCTGTACATCACCAACCACCTGCCATGAAACAAGACTGGCCTGCTCTCAGCACTTCAGTCTAATCCAGCTCACAAAATAACAGGCTCAAAGGCTCAAAGGACACAATTACACAGAACAGCCACAGTTTGAAAGGGCAGCAATATTCAAATTACTGATGTTCCTAATGCATTCTCTCAAAGGACATTTGCATTTGTAACAATCCTACTCTTACGATTCAGCAAAAGGTTTAAGCTTAGGAGGTCTCAATCAATACAGCTTTTCCCATGCTAAAGAACAAGGAGATGTTTAGTCTGGGGGAGTGGGTGGGGGACTTGGGGACATAAAATTAAAATGCTGAAGTTCTCTGACAATATGATGAAATATTTTGTTATTCCAATCAGTATTTCAGCTTTTGTTCTTAAATGTCATCTGTACCTATGTGAAAATAAGACAGCATTAAACTATCTATTGACAGCAAAGTTAAGAATGTATGGGTTGGAAGAATTAACAACCACTGCAATCTCTGACCGGGTTCTATGCTGACAAAAAGCTGGTGCACAAAGTAGAGACAACTCATAAGAAGCTGCTTTCTAAAAGCTAGATGGACTAAGGTGGAACAGGGAATTAATGCAGTATTTCTAGAGTCCAGAAAGAGACTGTCTCTTTTCACTTTTACTGCAATTCTGAACCATAATGAGGTTATCTCCTGAAAATATCACATCAGAATCACTGCTGCAACTGTTTCTTAAACAGATTGTTAATAAAAGAACAATAGCAAATGGGCATGAGAGCACAAAGAGATCCTGATACCCTCAGATCATGCCCTAGCAAAAGTGATCTCTCCTGGGCTCTTAACCTAAACCAGATTCTTCATTAACTGACTCTCTGCAGTCCTATTTGTGAAATACCATCTGCTGCACCAAGTTCCTCATTGACAGCCAGATGTTTGCTGATGCTCTCCTGCAAAGCTTGTCACTTTCTCTACCCCTGGCAAATGAGAGAGCAGAGGACTGCAGCCCGGTCCAGCCAGCACCAGTCCCCGTTGGCATGGCAACTGGTGTTCACACAGCCCTGCTCTGCTGCTGCAGTGCACGGAAAAGGATCTCCACAACTTCTCTGTGCCTTCTGCATTCTGAGGCCAGGGCCTGCCTGCAAAGCTGAACCCCGGCCATGCAACTCACCACAGTTGTTGGAGATTAGAAAGCAGCAGCATAAGCAGGTCATTTAACCCCGAGAAAAGAGCAGGAATGCTTCAAAAATGCACAGTGGTGATCAAGGCAACTGTGCAAGATAAACTGATAGCCAGGCTGATGAACTATCTCCTGTACTCCTCTGATTTATTTACATATCTTACAAATTACTTCCTCCTACTCCCATTTCATGGCTATTTTCAAATGTCTCTGCTAGGAGATGAACTGATTCTGCTCTGCAGCCCTCGTTCCTGGCAGAACACTGACTGCAGCCTCCTTGGCTGATGCCATGAGCAAGTGCATGGACAAGTCTGTGTGAAACAGGGGTGATGTCTTTAAGCTGCTTCAGGAAAAACAACTGCACTATAGAAATAGCACAAATTCTGAAGAATACAAATGATTTGCCTTTGGTTTTAAAGCTGTAGCCTACGCTGAGAGTCAAATAATGACAAAAAAATAAACAAATGCTTTGTTTAGGAACAGTTGAGGAACTGAACAAGTGAGTCCTGAGGCAATCAATATGCAGCTTCTCCGTTCTGATACAATTTTTCACTTGGTTGTTTCATCATTTAAAAAATAATTATTTTTATCTGCATTTCAGTAACAATCTCCAGACAAGACTGGTGTTTTACTGTGCTGGTCACTGTTGAGAAAGGAGAGATCCTGTCCTGAGGCATTAGCAGCCCATGAGGTAAAGCATGACTGCAAGGTCTCTGACCACTGGGCAGCTTCATCCAATCTGAGCAGTATAACAAACAAAAAAAAAATATTGAATAGAGCAGCTAACTTAGTCACAGTAAAATGGCAAGAAATAGAAATAAGATAAATTAAACCCTGCTTTAAACAAAAACACCCCAAATTTTTGTTATAATTGTTACTTAATAGATGTATAAAGCACTTTTACAGTACTAGTTTCTGGTAGGAAGTTGTGCATCTGAAATTACACACACGTATATATATATATATTTTATAGCAACGAGTTATCCCTGCTGTAACACAGCAGGCTACACAAATGTGTTCCCAAACCCTTGCCAGTTTTTGTGCAGCTTTTGTCAATTCCACCTTTTCCCGCAGTTTGCTCATAACCCACGGTGACTGCCCTGGGGACCTGCCTGCTCCTGCAGATTCTGACTTCCCCAGAGAGCCATTACTTGTGCTAACACGTCCACTTAGCTGAATCAGACCCTCTAAAGAGGAGGCAATTTATGCAAAGGGTTGCAAGGATCAAGGGACAGTTACTAAGCAGAAATGCAGTCTGTTATTTTCTCCAGCTAGAGGCTGTGCAGTAGCTGGGTGCTGGAAAAAGTTCTTTGCTCACATAGCAAAGGATGTTCTGCTGAATGGGCTCACTGTTCCTCCTCGTGGAGCCTGCACTCCTTGTGAACAGTACGTACACTTATCTTCTAGATCTCTTTCAATTCCACCACCTGCAGTGCTTCATGAAGTTATTACTTTTCTGCTTCTCTTCCTCCACATCAATTTAACCTGTTCATCATTGCCAAGGTCTCAGCAGTGTACTGCAGTAAGATGCTGCCACCTCTATTCATGGCTGTGACTTGTGAGCCTAGAAAAAGTCTGCCTTATTATAGCTGTAACAACTGACACTGCCCTATATGTCTTTCTGTTAAAAGAAAAAACAACAGGGAAACTGCAATAGAATTTATTTAAATGGATATAAACAAATTAAGTAGGGAATTTAATAAATATTCTAAGAAAGGAACAGGAGGAAGAAAGAAAAAGTGAAGGGAAAATTGAAGAACCTCATGACTTCCTTTTCAAATGAATAATGCTTTAGTTTTCAAAATGCTTCAGAAAAGATACAAACATTTGGCTACACAAATACCTGGATTTCCAATGACAGCAGACAGAGGAAGCTAAATATGATGGCTGGCAAAAAAAGAAGGATATAATACAAGTCTGAGGTGGGACAGAGTTACTGAAATGAATATACAGTAGGCACTAACTCTTTCCTCATCCACACGCCTGCTGATCTCGTTACCATACGTTCTCTCATCCCCAGGTGATCTACCCCTCATTTAATTTTGATATCTAATGTCTGCTGTTGTTTTTTCCACCTAACTGAAACATGTTGACAATCACAGCCAACTTTTAACACTTTGGGCTTTTTCCTGAAATCTTCCCCTCATCCTGCCTCCACTTTTCTCTCTTTACAGAATTTCACCGATTCATTCCAGGCAAAAAATGACAACGAACAACTTCACCCTCTTCTTCCCAGCCTCCTTTGGCTGGTCTCCCCTTCCCCAGCTGTCCCCTCCCTTTCTGTGTCCCAGAAGTTTACACCAACGACCATCTCCCCCATCCAGCTCTTATTCCCTCCCTTACTCTGCCCTTTTGTCTGTCACTCTCTGGTATCTTTCAGTTCTCACAATAGTTTTCCTCTGCAGTCTTAAACCCACACTTGCCCTCATTTGCCCCTGCAATTGCTGCTTCCTCTCCCTTTCAGCTGTAAATTCACTGAACGTGCTGCTTCTAGTACCTGGAGTACCCCTCCTTAGTCCTTTCCTAAAGCAGCTCTCACCGCGGTGCTTTGTGACTTCCAAGGCACTATTTGTGACCAGTGTGCAGCCCTCGGGTTCCTTAAGCTGCTGTCACCATGTGTTGAAGGGTGAATCTCACCCTTTCTGAAGCCCTAAGACTGCCCTCTCCTCATTCCCGTCCTCTCCAATCTCTTCTGCAAGGTTTTCTTGCAGAGTTTCTCTTACTCTAACCAGTCTCTTTGACTTGTGTGTTGTCCTCATCTCTAAACACAAATTCAACTCTCATGATTATAGAAAGAATACTTAGTGATCTACCTCTTCATCAGCTCCATATCACATCTTGGAGTGTCTGGCTTCTGTTTATGCCTAGGCACCAACTCAACATCACCATGGATAAGAGAATGTTAAACATCAGTGACAGGTAACACTGTTCAGTCTTCACTGCTGGAGATGACTGCTCCATGTCCTCCAAGCTAACTGGCCAGCATCAAACCTCCTGAAATGCCTTATGAAATCTCATTTAATACAGCATTTTGGATACCAGCTCACCTTCAAATTCTCATAATTCCCCAGGCCTTCGCCACAGACTTTTTTTTTGCCTTTAGGAGCACACCACAGACCCTTGACCTCACTCTGCCACATTTCAGTCAGCACAGGCATCATCTCCCTGTTCCAGGTGGCCTGTGATGCCCACCTTTATGAATACCCACTCCTGCACTTTTTTCCTGGTGAGATTTGTAGCTCACTAGAAAAGTCTGCAAAGCTACTTCTTTTCCACTGAAGCTGCCCGTAGGAATTTACTGCTTTATGTGCAAATTAGAATCTATCTGGGGAAGACCATTTTCACACTGTTTGTACAACATCTAGCCCAATGAGGTTTTGTACTAGACTGGCATTTCTAGATGTCGCTGCAGCACATAATTCCAAAAACATTTTAAACCTCACATCAGCTCGAGCTCCTCATTCCTTTTCCCATCTCTGTACCTGCTGCAGGAGCTCAGGTGCACAACCAAGAAGGTACCACGGCAGCAGGAGCTGGGCACTTCAAACCTGCGGGGCAGTTCCTAGGCAGCCCATCAGCTGCTCAGTCTTCTGTCTATCATCCTCACTGGAGGCAGTGTGAGCAGAGGATGGTGTATCACCACACCTGCCTTATTTCAAACCTATTTCCTAAATTACTTCATTGTTTTGCTTAAAAAAAAACCCAAAACATTATTCCACAGCAAGAGCCTCAAAGACCAAGTTACGGTCGCTGCTGATGACGTTATTACATAGTTGGTATTGCTGTGCTCTCTCGTAACCTAGCTCCACCGGGAGAAGGTCTCCGGACACCGAAGCAGCTCCTCCAGAGAGCAGGTGGGCACGGGAGATGCGCCGAGGGCACGGTGCCGCTGGGGCAGCCCGCGGGGGGTTTCATCCTCAACCGGCGCCCACGTTTCTTGGGTGGGTGGACAAACAGCCTCCAAAAACAGCAGGTGGACGGGTGGATGCGTTCACCTATATACGCTGCAGCGGGTACTTGACAGCCCGTCCCCGTCCCCCCCCGCGCTGCCCACCCGCAGGGCCCCGCTCACCGCAGCGCTGTGCGCCGGGTTCCCGGCCGCCGGCCTCGGCGCTGCCGCCCTCCTGTGGCGGCCCCTCGGAGTCGGTGTTGGTCAGCCAGGTGGACTCGGTCTCCCGCGTCCAGCTCTCGTAGTAGCGGGGCTCGATGGCGTCGGCCCGGCTGCCCCCGCAGCCCATGGCGGGGCTGAGCTCGCTGCGGGGCACAGACGGCCGCCCTTCGGCTCACGCCCCAGTCCCACTCTCCCGCATCTTCCCCGGCTGCACTCCCCGCCTCCTCCTCGGCTTTATTGCCTCCTCCTCGGCTTTATTGCCTCCTCCTCGGCTTTATTACCTCCTCCAGCCGCCCCCGCTCCCCGCCAGCCTGCCTGTCCCCTCCCCTTCTCCTCCCGTTACTCCCTTCCTTCCCCTGCCGCTCGTCTCCTCGTTCCCATCCCCGACCTCTCCCCAGCCCGGCGCCCAGGAGCCCCCTCGGGCGGCCGGTGGGGCGAGCGCTGCCCCGGGGAGACCCTCAGGCTGCCGCCCGTGGGAGGACCGGGGCTGCCGGGAACAGAGAGACAGCCGGGGCTGCCCCACAGCCGGGGCTGCCGGGGACAGGGACACGGCTGGGGCTGCCTCATAGCCGGGGATGCTGGGGACAGGGACACGGCTGGGGCTGCCCCATAGCCGGGGCTGCCGGGGACAGGGACACGGCTGGGGCTGCCCCATAGCCGGGATGCTGGGGACAGGGACACAGCCGGGACTGCCGGGGGTCCTTCACCCACCAGCTTTGCGTAGCAGTCTCCCTGAGCTGGTTTTGCCCAAAGTTCATGAGCCTTGTGCCCTATTTCATAAACCATCTGCCCCTTCCTCCATTTAGCTGGGAGGGACTCGCTTCCATCTTCGGTGTGAGTGGAGTTGCTGCTGTGTAATGGGAATGACAGATGCAATAGTGAGCACCCAACTCCAGAGACACTTCTGCTCTTCCCTCTTGGATACACACTGTGGGAAGCAACCAAGAACATGAGATGCCTGTGGAACAGACTATAATTGATGCTGCTGTGGGCAATCTAAATGACAGACACTGTTCTTACAGAATGTTGGGGGCTGGAAGGGACTGGTGGTTGCAGTTTGTATTTCAATAGCTGCTTCTCAAGACCCCTGTCAGTGTTGGAGTAAGCCCTGTGGGATCATATAATGAGAGGAATCCTTTATCCCCATTACATGTTTCTCTCCTGTAATCATTTTGTAGTAGAGCAGGGGGTATGACTCTTCCCCCAGGAGAACTTGCAGGGTGATAATGGCAGTCATGTGTGCTGCAGTTCATTACAGAACACAGCTGTTGGCTAAAAAGGATTCATCCAGTGCAAGCTGGAGCACATCAGACTGTTCTGTGTGATTACAGTTGCAAGCAGAAGCATAAACTCAGCGAAGTGAGAAACTCTTGTTCCTAAAGGCTGGTACAAGATGTCTAAGAGAATCCAAAGGCCTTAGCTGTGCATCCTGGCTGGTAGGTCCTGCCTTCTGGTTCCAAAGTGATTCAGGCTGGAGACTGCTTCCTGGGTTGCTGAATCACCCATTACTCTTCCCAAAGCAGATGAGACTATTGAGATTTCCAAGCAGCTTCTCAGCCAAATACTGACTCACTAGGATCTTACTTTCCTACTGAGCTCTGCTGAGATCTCTCATAACATGGGAGTGCTGCTGGCATTTATTGCCCACATCCTTGTTGCCAAGGTCCCAGGATCAGTGGGGAAGGAAGCTAAGAAACAGATATTTTACGCACCACTCTAGACCGAGAGCTCCAAACAGCAGATGTGCTGGAACAGAACCTCAGGGAGTCTTTTCCTTTCACCTTTTGACTGGGAAAGGCTCTGCCAGGCTGCTGTCTGCTGGCACGTGCACTTCACATCGTTTCCCTTTCAGCTCTAGCTACACCTGCAGCAATGTAAAAGACCCTAAATGGGAAGTAGTGTCTTTATTCATTTCATTGAACCATATTAATTCTCCTTGACCCCACAGAGGTGCTTTCTCTGCAGTTGTGTTTTGCATCAGTTTTCAAATTTCAGCCTTTGGTGGAACATGGAGAAAATAGCTGCAGGAAAGTAGTTATACAACTATTACTGCTTTCATATTTAAGCTGCTGGTGTCATTTTTGATCGGTTTATTAAATCAGTTGGACAACAGTAAGACCTGATAATGTTCACACTCAGATATTAAGTTTTGACAAGGTTCAAATGTATTTTTTAAACCCTTCAAAATAAAAATGTTCGTATGACTAATAGAAGCAAAATACACTTGTCAGCTCTAGTAAGTGAATGGTTCAATTATATTTTCTTCAATTCCTTGTAGAACTGAGAACTGGCTGGATTTTTTATCCACTACTAAAATTATTCCTTAGTGTGGTTTATACTAATTTCAGAGATCAGGACAAAGAGGGAGTCTTACCTTGTTTAGTCAGCACAGTCAAATACCATAAATCATAAGTACTTTTGTATCAAAATCCATTCTGATGAATTCAGAACAACCCTTCTCAACTGGCAGGTGCCCAGGACACAACATCCATGTAAGAGCATGGATGAATCCTTCTGAGCCATCCCTGAGCTTGAGAGCAAACTCTGGGGCACGGAACAACCGTGTGAGCAAGGCAGTGCTCCAGCCACGGGTACCACCAGCCATGGCACCAGATGGTGTTTGCTCTGCCTGCTGCCTGACAGGACGGGTGGTGGCAGCTTTCACACCTGGGATCAGAGGAATCCTTGTCCTGAGTCAATGTCCACTGTGGTGTAGCCGGCTGGAAGTTGATCTGCCAGTGAAGCCAGGTAGAGTTGGTGCAAAGCAGCAACAGGCTGACAGCAACTTGTGAGTGGAAACCTTGAGGGGAGAAATGTCAAACAAACAGCTTGGTTTTCTTCCTTCAGCACCTGGGGTAATGCAGTCTAGCAGGGGTTAAGGTTAAGAATGCACTTTTTGTGTCTCATGTGGTTTGTCACGATGTTACCCTCATGCCAGATGATTCGGGGAGTAAAATGGGATCTTCTCTATTCATCATTAGCAAAAAGATGGTATCAGAGATCTTATTAGTGGAGCTCAGACTGTATTTCAGCTGTTCTGGTTTCTGCTGCCTGATGGACACTATGCAGTGATGTGTGCCCTACAAACACTGCCAGTAAAGTCTGCTCTGCAGATGCTGGTTTCTGTGGCTTTTCCCTGCTCCAGAAACAGGAGCGGGAATTAAAAGAACAGGGCAGGCAGTGGATGAGCAAGGGAAGGAACTCTTAGGGATTTTAAATTCATAATTTTTCTAAAATGGGTTTTAAATAATTTGGTTTTATACTTTTCCTTATAAAACCCACATGGAATTGTTGCAGAGAACATTATTAATTAGCCACTCCAAACTATTGGGTCAAAAGAATTCTGTTGCACCCCAGTGAGCATTAGTAGCTGTGTTAGCTTTTACAGTTGCTTTCGGAATTTATTTTTTTCCAGTCAGGTATTTTGTGTATTTGAGGAGAAATAAAATTCATTATCTGTGTTAGATCCTTTTGACATCATCACTCCAAGCTTGCAATAAGCCCAGAAGCAAGATTGCCTCCGAAGCTTTCACACTGTACATCTGACTCAGCTTTCCTCCTGACAGCAGAGATTTACTTCAAGCAAATGATAAAGAATTCTCTTTTGAGTACTTGGAAAAAATATTTTTCTTGGCTTGATTGTTCAAATATTTCTCTCCAATGATTTTCAAATGTATACCATAGCATTTCCATGTTGCTCTGCAATAATTATACATTTATTTTCATAAGAAACTGATAGCGTTCATTTATCTCAATGGCCATTCAAAAGAGTAAGTTTTCAATTTAGAGTTCAAGGCTTTCTGAAATGTAGAGCTGAAATCCAGTATTAGCTGCCTCCTCAGGTTTGGCAAGATGTTTCCAAACTGCTCATAATTAGGAAGAAGTTAATTATCTCCCTCTTCCACTGTATCTTTTTTCATGTCTGAAGATGATTCTGGAGCAAAACCTCAAATCTCAACATCCACATAGTCAGAGCTCTGAGCTTCTGCTGCTAGGTGATGACAAAAGTGGCTTTTTGGGAAGGACCCATAGCTAGGGGTTAGCTGCCCTCAGGGAATATATTTTCTCAAATACTTGTGAATTCAAACTGAAGGGACCAAGAGAGAAGGAAAAATGGGGACAATAAAGGTTTGGTCATAATACTTAGTAACACCAAGAGCTGCTGGTTGTTCCAAGTAGCCCTTCCCTTCACAGGGAACGGCACAATAACCCCCTCTGGAAAGACACCCTATGAACCATCACCAGGCTGTGGCAGCCAAACACAGATCTCCTTTTTAAAGAAAGCAGGTGACCTTCTTCCAGTCCCTTGGGGTGTCCCAGACTTGTCCAAATAAACTGGCAGCTAGTGAAATAAAAACAGTTTCTGGGGAGAAAGAGTTGAGAGCTGCATGCCAGGCTTTGTCTGGGAGTGGCTGAAACACCCATTGGCTAAGGAGCCTGAGCAGAGCAGATCAAGTGTAATACCCAGCAAGGATATTAAGAGTATAATAGAGAGGCTTAAACCTGCACATGGGGAATTTGTGGGTGGCACTCCCCAGAGGAAAGAGCTATGGAGTGCATCACTACAAGGGTACAACCCAACCACTGCAGCCTTGCAGAAGCTGGCCCTGGCACCAGCCATGCCCCTGGGCACCTCAGACTGCAGTGGAGCAGCAGCACTGTGCATGATGGATTTAGTCTCATTTAACCAAGTTTCTGCAGAGCTCCTCCACATAAAATCTATTTACTGTGTACTCTGTTTTCAAGACTACACTATGTCCCTAATTAAGAAGGTAAATCACAAAACCTAGTTATTAAATCAGTATTTCATGTAACCAAGTATTACACTGGGTAAACATTTATCACTTGAGATGTTCCTGTCAGAACCAGGCTGAAGTTCTATGGCCCTAATAACTAAATCTTAATTAAAATAGTTTCTATTTTTTCTTTTAGATACATTCTTCTCTCTGCAGGTATTACAAGATGAAGCTCTGTTTTAATTGTATACAGGTGATTTATTTGATTTGTTATAGACTAGAGGTTGTAACAGCTTAAAGCAACAGTGCAGGGAAATCTAAATGCAATTAAAAAGGAAGTGGGCAGTCACTTTGCTAGGTGTGGACTGCACTAGGAAAGCTCTGCAAGTTGAGGAATTGCCAATTCTATACATCAAGGGTCCATTCAGTCAACTACAAAAGATTGTATTTTGTCAGATTTATTCTCTTCTATTCTTAGGCTTTCTATTCTCTACAGTGCCAAGAGGACAGAAAACAAGATGCAGGGAACTGGCAGGGTTTGATGACATTGGTGTTGTCAGTGTGTTAGGTAAGAGCTCAAGGGGAAGTCATGCTGGATTTTTAAATCATTATTTGTAATTTAATAATAGAAATGTTTTAGCCTGAGAAATAGATCATCTCCACTCAGTAAGCACTTCTGAATATTTCTAAGCTTCAGCACAGCCCTTTTTGATGCATGCTTCTTCCTTTCAGCTCCAATGCTTCTGCTGAGCTGTTTTTTTTAATTAAATTGAAAACTTATCCTTTATAGACATTAATCCTGAAAGATCCTGTTCTCCTGTCCATGGATTCAGAATAAAAGATTATTCTGTCTAATGTGGATTCTAGAGCAGCTTCTTCCTAAGACCCCTTCAAAATCTGGACTCCTTGGTGTGATGTGGTCAGACCATGGTGAAACCAAAGTATTGTCACACCAGGAGTTCCCACTCCCAGTGCCTTTGACACAGAAATGTGATTGTAGATATTTGGAGGTCCCATCCCTTCAGGAGTGTGCACAGCCCCTGAGTCACCAGCAGCTGCACCGTGCCCGTGTGTCAGTGCAAGAGGAGCAGATGATCCTGTTATTATGCAGAATCATTTCCACCCACCCTACTGACTCACCAGCACGTCACCCAGCAGAGTACCATCACTTTCCAAATATCCCTCTGTCACCCATTCCCACCTCAGCAGCTTCGTGTCTCCCTTCCACTCGTCTGGGGGCCGAGGTGGGCGCGCGGGGTCAGCTCAGTCAGCCAGCAGCAGCAGTGGGCAGAGCAGAGATGCTGTGTGCCCAGGGCTGCCTCTGCCCTCTCTGATGGACACCTAAGCCCTTCTGCTGTGAGGTTTTCCCCTCCAGCTGATTTTTTTACTATTTGTTTCTATCTGGAAGAGTTGTATTCTACATCATACATGGTACTTAAAGGTGAGTCTCTGTTAATTAACACCAGGTAGTGCTCATCTCCACTTGCCATGATGTGCCAGTCTGTAAATGATGACAAGGGAATCAAGGGATGCTTAATTTAAGAGGGATTAATTTGCCTCACTTTAAATTCACTACGGGTTTTAACATCTTAATCAGGCTGCAGTGGGAAATGGGTCGATTCAGGCACAGACAACGTGCCTCATTTCTCAAACCTGCAGAGGGGGAATATTCCAGCCCCTGTATTGCTGACAAAGTGAACACACTGGGTGGGATGCCAGGCTGGTAGCAGAAAGGTCTGTCAAGAGGAAGAAGCACCCTGTGAAGGAGCCCAGCTGTTCCCAGGGAGGCACATGCAGTGGAGCTGAGGGGGCTCTGCCCTCCACAGCAGCTGCCCCCAGAGACCCCTGGTGTGCTTCTGAGGCAGCTCTCATGTCTGAAGCCATCCAGAAGATGCTTCACTCACCTGACCTGTGCTGAGAGCTTAGACATCCAGCTTACATGCAGACAAGAGGATTTCTGCTGACTAGAGCTGAATCTCACCCCTTGTCTTGCTTGGTTAAGCTGCCTCCTGTCTGATGATTCCCGTCCTTCCCTTCTTTCACAGGAGATGCTTCTCCACCCTGATTGCTTTGCCATGGGATGCACAAAAGGCTGGCTACTTCAAAATCTATTGCTTGGAGGTATTACCATTTGCAAGTATTTGCCTAAGATCAGCAAGGTGTTTGTAGTTACATTAAAAAAAAAAAAAAAAAAGGATAAAGTGCTGTAAAATAGCAGACCCTCTTCTGAACTTTGCTGTGAAATTCACAATTATCTTCTCTAACTCAAATTTCACACTGATGGGGTGCATTGATCTAATCTCATGATGCTTGTTTTCATGCCCTTTTCTTGCACCTATTTACTGAAGCTTAACCTTGAGCTGAGCAGTAAAAACACTGCTGTAGGTAATTCCAATCCACAGTTTTGCAAGGAGCAACAGGAACCCTAGGGCTAGTTTGGCTTCAGTAGCTGGTGAAAACTTTGTCTTTTCATCCTTCTTGTACTATCAACATTTACTGTACTATTGGCAACTTTAAAAGAAAATTATTATTCTATTATTTCATATATATACAATATTATATATAAACATAAAATTCCCTAATTACAAGGGTACATCTCAATTTAGGGCAATCAAGTGGGGATTACAGATACTAAATACTTCTAAGAAAAGCAGGCTGCTGAGAGGAAGACTATTGCTTAGCAACATGAAAAAGGAAGAGCAAAAAGGGGAGGAAACAGTGGGAGAGTGTAAAAGAGTGAGACCGAGGGAAAGATGGGAAAATTGGAGTTGCATAAGAACAAAAAGATTCAGTAAGGAGCACGGGATGACCTACAAGTTGATGCAACAGAGCAGAACAAGCCTGGGGAGCAAGCAGGGTTAAACCATTGCAAAAATAGATATATCCAAGAATAAAGTAACCATGTAATGATGTCCACAGTGCCTCTATCTCCAGAGACAATGAATTTCTCCTGAAGAGTCTGTGAAGAAAAGGTAAGCCTCTGTCACATGCTATTAGAAGTGATCAAAACCCAACATTGTGAATATTTAACTTAAAATCAAAGTTGTAGAAATAAAACTTGACAGCTCAGGAAAGAGAGGAATACTTTGAATATCCTAAAAAAAAAAAAAATCAGAAATATATTTTTAGAAGAGAAAAATATTAAAAGTCTTGAGAAGTTTTACAGCCTTCAACTGCAGGACCACTCTCTTTTCCCTGGGTTGTTGTGGGTGTGAAGCGGGGCTGTATATTGCAAAAGGAGATGGTACAGAAGGTTGAAAATTGAAAGACTTTTGCTTTGATGAAAAAAAGCAGATGAACCTTTCATATTTGGTAAAATCCACAAAAATAGTAAAAAATATATTCAAAGAATACAGTTGCAAAATATTGAAATACTCCAATGTACCTGACATTAGACACATACAATTTTAGGTGGCAATTCCCAGTCCAGCAGAATTCTGTTCCACTGGCAGGAGGTATCTGTCTCTTCAGGGAGAGGTTGAATACATCCACTGTTCCATACAAAGCTCTAGGGAATATAAGGAAGCAAAGCAAAAAAAATATGGAC
>JAOEGS010001837.1:0-72684 GCA_025447755.1 Corythornis vintsioides | reverse complement strand
GTTCCTGGGTGACTTGGTCTAGGTGCCCCTGCTCAGGCAGGGGGGTTGGACTAGATGATCTTCTAGGTCCCTTCCAATCCCTGACATTCTGTGTGATTCTGTAACATCGTTGGATTTTTCCCTCCTCATGTAGTTTCCTCCCGCCTGATCTGCCCCTGCAGCTGCTCTGTTTCCCGTTGGCCTCAGCTGGAACTGGTGCCTCTCTTTCCTTCAATTACGGGTTTGCTCCAGTTTGTCTGGTAGCTCGAGGCTCCCAGAGCTCAGCCCGTGTCTGTTCGCGGCCTCAGGCCTCAGCTCTCAGTCACGGGGGCCACCCGCCCCTGAGGCCTTGCGGTGCCACCGCATCAAAACTCGCACGGCCCGTTCGAACACCCGGCGGGAAAGCGACCGTATCGCCCACAGCTCCCAACCGCCGCCGGGCGGGAGCGACGGAGGTGTCGAGCCCCGCTCCCCTCCCCCGCCATCCCCTCAGCAGCGCCGGCGACCCTCAGGGGCCCTGCGTAGACCGCTCGGGGGCGGGGCGGGAGCGAGCATGCGGGAGCGAGCATGCGGGAGTGAGCATGCGGTAACACGCGTCACACCCCCGCTCCCACCCACTACCCCGATGCCTCCTGGGCACTGTAGTTTAGGGCCCGCCCCTTGCAGGGAGCCGCCTGCTGGGCCATCGAGCGCTGCGCTAGAGCGCCCGGCTAGAGAGAGCCGCTGCTGAGAGCCGGAGCCTCGCCTCGCTGCGCGCCCCGTGCGGGGCGGGGCGGGGCGGGGCCGGGAGGAGGGGCTGGGCCGCTGCAGGGAGGTGCTCGCCAAAGGCGAGGGCCGTGATCCGCCGCACGGCTGTGGGTCCCGTGTCACCGGGCCGGGCTGGGCCCCCGGGCGGGAGAAGCTGCCGGCTGTGCGGGAAAAGCTGCCGCCCGTGCGGGAGAAGCAGCGAGCGCGTCGCCGGGGAATATCGGTGCGGGCGGGCCCGCGCAGGGAGCGGCGGGTCTCTGGTGCGGGCGGGTGGCGGCGCGGAGGGAGCGGCGCGGGCGGGCGGGTTTGGGCGCTCTCTCGCCCTCTGCCACGGCCCCCCCGTGCCCCGCCGCGGAGGCGGCTGCCGAAGGGTTCTCCGCAGCGTCTCCCCGGTGCCCCGCCGGCTGCCCGGAGGGGCTGGGGACAGACGCCGTGTTGCACCGGGCGTCCCGGCCTGCCCGCACATCGGCGGCGGGACACATGTCCCGGGGGAGAGCGGCCTTGGCCGGGGTGCGAGGGCGGGATGCGAGGCGAGGTCCGGGGCGGGCGCGGAGGGGCTGCCGGGCGGTGAGCTGCTGCTGCTGCCGCCGCTGGCACGGCTGACACCCCCAGGGCCACGGCCCCCGCGGCTGCATGCGGTGGCGAGCCGAGTGATGGGGACCTGGGGACAAGCGGTGGCCGAGTTACGGGGGCTTGGCCATGAGGCGGCTGGAATGCGGCGCTCAGCGGGTGTCTTGCTGCTTGTGTTTTTCCAGGTCCGCTGGGGACAGCCTCAGGTGTCTCCTGTATCCCAGGAAGCTGTCCAGACGGACCGGGAGGCTTACTTAGTGCGCTAGCATGTGTTCTGAGGCGTTACCCTGCCGTTGGTGAGTGCAGCCCGGCACAGCCCGTGGCACTCGGCACAGGAGAGTGACCAACAACCGGGTTCATTTCCCTCCGAGTGGGGGTTGCTTAACATGGTCAAGGTTTGTTGCACTGGTGTTTAGAGGAGAGCCAGTTAGATGCTGGAGACATTGACTGGGAAGTGTCTCAAGGGCTCTGGTGCCATGTGAGGCATGGCCCAGTGTATTTAAACTTATCCCTGACAGGCATTTACTTAATTGACTTTTATGGATTATGAAATTCATCAAGTCCCTTCTTCCCCTCTTCAAGGTAACCTGCTTTAGTGCTTGGCCATCATGTAGAGTTAGATTTTTTTCCTTTAGAGCTGACCTAGACCTCCTTGTTTGAAACAAAGGTGATGATTACCTTGTGCTACCCAGAGTAGACCTGGGGAGCAATGGCTCAGTGTTCCCTTGCCAGCAGACTGGTGGCTGCTGGCAGGTTTCCACTGACAATCTTCTCCAAACTGGGTGAACCCATTCTTCATGCCTTTTTAATGTCATATATGTGATATATATATATATTCATGTCATATATATGACATGAAAAACATTCCAGAATGATATTGTCTTATTTGGCAACATTCCTATGTTATTGAAAGAATCAATTGGTGATCCACTGTGAGGCAGATTCCTTTTTTTTTGCTGGGAATTATTCCTGAAGAGTTACCCTGTGTTTAGTTTCATTTTTTTAAGTGTACTATTTTGCACTTGTTATTAGTGCAACTAATAACTAACCTTGATCATTATAACTTTTTTCCATCTTAATTCTAGTTTCTGAAACCCACTCTGCCAATCTCCTTCCTCCAAGCTTGAAGTCATCCACAAATACTTCATTAAATATAAGGTAGTGCCAGGGCCTGCACATGTTGACAAACCCTCACACTGTGGAAACCTAGGGCTGGGAATGAAGTGTAGCTGGACAATGACAACATTGACTCGCTGCTAAATAACTGTACAGATCCTGGCCTCTGTCTTCTACTGTAATTCTTTCTCCTTTTCATTTAAACTTGTTTAGATGCCTCCCACTAACAATCATGGAGCTGGGCAAGGCGAAGCTGCTGAGAACCGGCCTCAACGCTTTGTATCAGGCCATCCACCCCGTGCACGGCATCGCCTGGACGGACGGGAAGCAGGTGATCCTGACTGCCCTGCACCTTCAGGACGGAGAGCCCCAGTTCGGCGACTCGAGCGTGGTCGGTCAGTTTGAGCACGTCCACGGGCTGTACTGGGGCCCCTGCCCCCCCGACGCCCCCGCGCTGCTCGCCGTTCAGCACAAGAAGCACATCACCATCTGGCAGCTCTGCTTCAGCGTCACCGACAGGAACAAGCTCCTGGTTTCTCAGCTCTGCGAGATCAGCGAGCCCTTCCCCGTGCTGCCCCAGGGCTGCGTGTGGCACCCCAAGAGGGAGGTGCTGGCCGTGCTGAGCACTCGGGACGCCTCTGTCTTGCACTCTGTCCAGCTCAGCAGCTCCCGGGTCCGGGCCGACATCAAGGGCAGCGGCCTCATCCACTGCGCCTGCTGGACGCGGGACGGCGGGCGCCTGGTGGTGGGAGTGGGCAGCGCCCTGCACTCCTACCTGTGGGATGATGCTCAGAAAACACTCAACGCTTGTTCCTTCTGCCCGGTCTTTGATGTGGGGGGCTACATCTGTGCCGTGGAGGCCACTCTCAACCTCCAGGTCGCCGTAGCCACCGAGCTTCCTCTGGACAAGATCTGCGGCTTAAACGCCGGCGCCGCGTTCGAAGTTCCCACGAGCGCGGAGACAGAGTCCTGCCCTTCCCAGTCCAGCTTGGCCGGGGAGGAGGAGCACTCCATGGATGGGAGCAAGAAGTCACTGGACTCTGAGAAACCCGTGTCCGTTGTCACCTCTCCCGTGGATCTAACCCACATCCTTTCTAGCAAGCAGGGTGCTGATTCCAGTCCCCTTCTGCATCTGAGGCCCAAGGACTACCTGACGGGGAGCGGCCAAGATTCCTCACATCTCATCTTGGTGACTTTTGAAAGAAATGTCACCTCTACCAAGAAAGTCAGCATCCCAGGCATTCTGGTGCCTGATATCATGGCTTTTGACCTCAAAACTCAAACTGTATCAGTTGCCTCCAACACCTGTAACATTATTTTAGTCTATTCACTGACTTCATCCAGTTTGCCCAATATTCAACAAATCCAGCTAGAGAAAAATGAGAAACCAAAAGGTTTGTGCTTCTTGACCAAGAAATTGTTACTGATACTGGTTGGAAGGCAAAAATTCACTGACCCTGCATTTCTTCCCTCTTCAAGATCAGACAAATACATGATCCGGCTGATGATTAAGGAGCTCATGCTGGACATGGGTCCATCAGCACCTGCAGCAGGTAAGGTGAGCTCCAGCCTGAACCTTTCAGGCATACCCCATGATCTCCTTACAGATGGGCACCTGCTCAGCCGTGGACTCCTGATACCAGATCGTGCTGCCATTCACTCCCCTACCAGCAGAAGGAAACTCATTGAAGAAATCAAGAGTCCTGCCTACGAACGAAGCTGTTTATTGAACATGGGTGACCTCAAAGACAAAAAGAGTTCCATGAATTTGCCTCCAGCTGTTGAGTGTCTCGATGCTGAACCCATGGGTCGGCCTGTGTCACTGTCTGCCACGTCACTGGCATCTTCTAACAAGCCAGCATCTCCAAAAAGACAGGGAGATGCCCCTTCCAAAATCCCAAATTCTTACAAGAATAACCTATTAAGTGAAAAGGAGGCAAATTACTTTTTGAAAAATGTAGAAAAACTGTCTGGTACCTTCACAGAATTACAGCATCATCTCTGTGAGTTAACTGAGCTGTTAAAGTCTGGGAAGAGAAGTCTCACAGTCTACCCATCTTCTCAGGAACCCACTTTTATTAACATCATCTGCCAGGTAATTTGAATATCAGAAGCCTTAATGATAAAATCTGTTGATGGATTTATGTTCTTTCTAGGGATTTAAAAGAAAAGCTCTCATCAGATTATCTGCAGGAAGGGTGACATTGTATGAATGTTTAGCAGGTGCAGATTTGGTCCCTGTGAAATGACCTCAGTGCACAGAGGTGAACCCAACAGGAGTCTCAGTTACACCTTACTTAGGCTTTGCACAAGCCTGGCTCCTTCTCACTGTCTTCATGGCTCATTCTCATTGGCCTTCTTCCTGTAGTTTCATCTCAGTCCCTAGTTACAGTTCTCTTAGAGCTAAGTGTTTGTAGTTTTTCTCTGATGGGAGATACATTAAGGGAAATATTTCAGATTAATTTTTTTAACTGAACTTTAATGTACCCAAAACTGTTGTTTTGGGTTTTTTTTATCCTGCACAAAGTCAGAGTTGGCAGAGTGGTTTGGTAGGAGCTGAGCTCTTGCAGATGGTAAAGGTGATTTGCTGTGCCCTGTGGGGATTGTCTTTGAAGGTGCTGTTGGGATTTTAGGGCTTGGGGCAGTGATGGTCAGAGGTGAGACAAACGAGCCCAGCCCTTCTGACTTGTTTGTCCATTCCACATTCATGGGCTGAAGTTCTCACCCCTTCTTAAGCTGTGGATCAGGGAGGAGGAGGATGGAAAACCTGCAGCTTTGCAGAGTCCCCAGGAGAACATTCCTGATGGGTGGCAGGATGAGAGTTGGGTTTGTGCTGTGAATGAAGCTGTGGTTTCTTCAGCACCAGTTTATGATTTCTTCTCTGTTCTGACACTGCTGAGTTACCACAGGTACCTGCTGCTCCACTCTCAGATCATCTTTGTGAGAGATGAGGCTTTAAAGAGTAAATCCTGCAAATGGTTCTGTGACTTGCTGTAAGTGATGTAGCTGAAGGCATGTGTGTGATCCTGTCCTGCTTGGTGCCATTCTGACAGCTCTGCTTAAATACACATCACAGTGTCTGATGGCTCTCTTTTGAATTTGCAGAAGCAGCTTTCCAGAAGTGACTCAGATGAAAGAAGAGCTGTTCTGCTCTGTGGTGGTAAACTCCGTCTAGACGTGGTCCAGCAGCTGTTCAGCCTCTCTCTTGTGGAAATGCAGCACGGTCTGTTGTCTCTGTCCAGCAACACAAACACTTCCAACACCCCATGTTGTAAATATCCAGCAACACAAACACTTCCAACACCCCATGTTGTAAATATCCAGCAACACAAACACTTCCAACACCTGCAGCCTTCTCAGTGAGCAGCAGTAAGGTGCTTAATCCCAGCTGGGGAAAAAAACCAAACAAGGAATAAATAATGAAAGGTTATTAATCCAAGTTTGCTCATTTGTTTGATAACATAAAGATTCTTCTCCGGGCTTTTACTGAGGAGAATCTTTACATTATAAAAAAAGCAAACTTCTCTATTGATAACCCTTTATCAAGTAGCTAGTTAGAAAGGAGTGTTACTGCCCCCCATTTATTTATGTTTTCTAAATAGAGAAATCTGATAATGACAAGGTTAGAGTTGACTTTAGGTTTTGGAATATGATTTTCTATATTTTAATCTGTAATTCCAGCCTCTAATCTCCTTTAAGAAATCCTGTATTTTTTTAGAAGCAGAAAAGCAGCTCTATCAATCTTAGCAGTGCAATTCACTTCAGATTTTTGCTGTGAGGAAAGCCACTGTCCTTATTGCTGGGGTGTTCTCTGCACATTCATCCCATGCACAGCCCACGTGTTTGGGTGAATTCCCAGTATCTGGGCAGAGGCAGAGGAGGTTTTGGGCTGTGAAGTCTCCCTGCCATGGATACTCTCAGGACTATCCCAGCAACTTGCCTGTTGTGGCTGCTGCCTGCCTACGTGCAGATTACTGAGCCACTGGCCCAGAGCCTTAAAGCTGCTGTGCTCACCATTGTGCAAGCTTTGTTTTTCTTTAAGTACTTCTTGGAATGTGTCCAGGGAGGTGGTGGAGTCACCATCCCTGGATGTGTTTAAAAGCCACCTATGTGGTGCTTGGGGACATGGCTCAGTGGTGGGCTTGGAAGGGGAAGGTAAATGGTTGGATCTGATGGTGTTAAAGGTCTTTTCCAACCTTATGATGTTTAGTATTCCAATACCCAGATAAAACTATAGTCAGACAGTTCCCTTGCAGTCAGGTTCTTCCCACTCTCTTGCATTAGTTCAGTAGTTTTCCTTTTGCAGGGTCAGTTCCCTGCACTGAAACAGGGCCCAGGACAGTGACACACCCAGGGACAACCACAGGCACTTTTCTGGATAACAGTCTCTTCATTTTTTAAACTGGAATTTTATCTTGAGCTGTAGGACTTGAACAACTTCTCTTTCTGGCAAGAAAAATGTCCCCATTACCTGTGTTAATTTCAACTTCTCATTTGTAGCTTAAAATGTGAACTGAACAGAATTGGTTGCCCAGGAATGAATGATCCTCCTGCCTGTGGCTGCTCTGCTAGATACATTTGAAAAGCAAAGTGTCACAGGAGGCTTATTGATGTTACAGATATTACTAGATAAATGAGCAGAGTAGGAATGGTGTTTCCAAATTCCTGAATTGTGCTGATTTAAAGTTTGTTCCAAATGAGATATTAAGCCTAAAGATTAAAGGGCTGCAATCTGCTCGTGACCTTAATTGTGCTGTGGAGTTACATAATGTCCCTTCACAAACAGCTGGAAATGTTGCTCTGAACCCACTCACCCCCTTGAGCTCTATTTTGTTTCTTCTTCAATTTAACAAATGCAAGAATGAAAATTTTATGTTTTAAATGAATTGGTACAAGTCAAAGTTTTGGATTCAGGAAACTATTGCACAAATAATGCTGCTGAGGATGTGAAGGCAGATAGCAAATGGACCAGAGACCTGGGCTTTGTGCAGTATGGCACAGGATTTATCCCGGGGATTTATTGGAATCAGTTATATTGAAATTGCACAATAGAAGCAGTTGCTAAGTTTTTATTACATTGTTTTTTTACCTGATATATTTCTGTTTGTAACAATATGTGCACAGTTGAAGCACTCTGAAGGAGCTTCTGAAAACCTAATTAACACCAAGTCTGGAATTGTGTGCAGAATTCCATTCCTCCTTGTCTGAAGGGTGGATTTATTACAGTCTCACCTCCCAGCTTGCCCAGGAAGGTGTTTCCCACTGCTGTCCTGGCCTTTACTTTTCAGATTTTACAACGTGTATCTCCCCATATTTCTTTTATTTCCTAGAAAAACTAAACATATAGAAGCATTTCACTTTTATTCTTGAAAAAATACATTTTATACCTTACATAGACAGGAAAACTTAGATGTGTGTGTGTGTGTGTTTGTCTTCACAGGTTCATCTTGGGTCGTTCTCACAGCAGACAGCGAGGGCTTTGTGCCACTGCTGTTCTCAGCCAGG
Source organism: Corythornis vintsioides (assembly GCA_025447755.1). Taxonomy (NCBI): domain Eukaryota; kingdom Metazoa; phylum Chordata; class Aves; order Coraciiformes; family Alcedinidae; genus Corythornis; species Corythornis vintsioides. The sequence goes on along the minus strand of JAOEGS010001837.1, from coordinate 64,767 downwards.
CAGGAGGTGGTGGTGAGAGATGCCAGTGGGAAGGGCTACAGTGCCTGTTCTTCCAAAACCTTGGACATCATCAGTTCCACAGAAGGCTGTAGACCCACTTCTTCTGAAAGTCTGGATATCACCAGTTCTTTGGAAGTCCTCAGAGACTGCTCCTCCGAGGCTTTAGACAGCAGCAGTCCTTCCCAGCAGCCCAGCAGCAAAATGTAGCCTTTGCCTGGGGTTTTGTGATACCTGTCTGGGGATGGGAGACTTGGAAATTCACTGGATGAAGCTGCAAATTCTAAACAACAGGATTTCCACCTTACTGTTTTTGTTGTTACGTATCACTGTGAATTATTTATTTCATCCTTGGAAACATGAATTTTATTTTTTTTTCTTTTATACTGAGCAGTGTTTTTTAAATCACCCTCTTGCAGAACAGACCAGCTCTTTGTATCACTGGCTGAACACAAAGGTTCTCACAAGCCTCTGAGATAAATTTTCCATCTTGGTCTTTTAATATGTAGGTGGTTTGATGGTAAACTTGCATAATAAAGAAATCCTTGGAAATGCTGCATTGTCCCCCATTTCCTCACTTCTGTGCAAGCCTGAAATACTGCTGTTATTTAGGAACAGTGCTGCTAAAGCCACCTGGTCTTGCATTGGTGGTGCTGAGGGTGCAGCTGCTAGGTGAGGTGTGTGGAGGTTGGGACAGAGTGCAATCATGGGAAATAGCCATAGTATGGAGAAGCAAGGCCCTGTGCCCTTCCTGTGCCCACCAGCAACACTGCTCTGGGTGGATTAGGCCAAGGGAAAACAACCTCCTACCTGATCATCTCTCCTTCCCACTTTACTGCTGAGCAGGATGCCATATGGCACAGAACAGCCTGCAGGTCAGCTGGGCACAGCTCTCCTGGCTCTGTCCCCTCCCAGCTTCTGGGGCACCTGCTCACTGCTGGGATGGAGCAGGAGGAAGGGAAACCCTTGGAGCTGTGCAGGGACTGCTCAGCAGCTGCAAGAAGATCAGGGTGTTCCCAACACTCAGACCCAAGGCACCATACCCACTGCTGTGGGAAAAACTCCCTCCATCCCAGTCAGACCCAGCACATTGTTCTGAGCATAAAATTAGTTCCATGGGAATAACTAAACATTTGCTAGTGACTATTTCTAAACACCTCTTCTTGTCATCATGATTTTTTCCCTTCTTACCTTTAAAACAATGTTATTCATATAACAACATTGCCTTCAATACCCCAATTTTCATAGCTAATATGTGCTGAAGGGAAGGCCAATAACCCATCACCTTGAGAATATCCAATTTAAATGCTGACACAAGAAAATATCCCATGGGCTTTTATAATGAGGAAGAGGGAGAGAATGCAAAGGTGATATTTAGAAAAGAGCACATGTTTATGGATGGCAGCACTGAAGAAAAGCCAGTGAGCCAAGATTGCCAGCCATAAAATAAAAGCATGGTAATGAAGCACTTGATCAGCCTTCACAGTGGCACCTGCTGCACGAGATGGAGTCAAGCAATGAGATTGTGGAAGGGGCAGACTGGGTACATCAGGGTGGGCAGGAGCCACGGCAGGTGGCAGTGGCCAACAGCAACCCCCTCACTGAGTGCCTGCTGGGGACCAGCAGCTCACCTCCATGGGCAGCTGTGACCCACCCTGAGCCTCAGCAGCAGCTCTGCTCAGGAAGGAGATACCATCCTGGAAGGCTTCAATGTGATTTTTAGGTAGGAAATAGAAGGGGGATGAAACTGGAAGCACAGCTCAGTGCCTAGCTTGGCTACTGCCCGTGCCAGCAACCAGCCCAGGAGAGAAGATCTGTGCTGGCATCACTGTACTGCAGCAAGGGCAGGACTGGGTGTGGTTTGGGGACCACCCCACAACACATTAACTCCCTTATCCCTTCCTTTCCTTCCTTTGCCTGTGCACATCCAGCTGTTGGACCTGCTTGTGGGGAAGGGCTGGTGAGAAGGCAGCCAGCTGGGTTAATCCCATCTCCCACACCCTCAGGTCTGTGTTGGGGTATTACTTGAATGAGAGCCCCTGGGGATTGAACCTGGCCCCTGTGACTGCCAATCAGTGCAAGGCAGAAGGTTTAGATTAGATTAGCATTTAATCTGAATGTTGTCCATATGAGAATCTGCTTCTTTCAGTCACATGTTCTGAACATACATAAGGCACATACATCATTTAAAAGTGACAAGGAGACATAAAGTTCATTCATTTTATAGCACCAACGTGAAACCCTAGAAATAAGAATATTACAAAAACAAATATCACCCTGCACTTGCTCCTCCAGTGTTTTTACTTACAAAAATACATTATTTTTATTAACAAAATTACAGTTCAAATAATCAAATAAAATAATGAGATTCTCAAAATACAAAAATACTCTGCTACATTTCATCTACAGAAGGTTTCTATATTAATTTGGCAGTTCCCATTATTGCTACCATATGCAAAAGGAGGACTGAGTACATTCCTGTTAGATAAATATCACACTGTCCCTCTGGAGAAGAGGAAAACAGTTTACAATCAACTGCATTTACCTTGCAAGAGTCTGAATTCAGACTGGGTGTTGTGCAATTTAGAGGCAACTGCACAACTGATGTAGAAATAATATCTTAAGCCACATTCAAATCACTCCAATCAACCACAGGCAGCAGTTTCTGCAACCCTTTTATCACTGGGCTAAGTATCCATCTTATGTAAACTGACACAGATCCACTGCCTTGCAGCTACAGATTTATAGTAGCTGGAAACATAACCCATTAAAAAAAAACACATTAACAGCCTTTACTGGGACCTGTGATTGTTTTTAAAGAAGGCTATTCAGAAATACACAAATATTGCAGAATAAATCAAACCCCCAAAACTCTTTTCTGTGATGTTTTGGAGCTATGTGATATTCCTACACAACTTACCTACTTCAAAGTGCAGTAAATCTGCTCTTTCAAATTCCATCAGACTCAAAATTGTAAACAGGTTTATGGGTTTTATTGTTGTAAACACATATGCCCCAGGCATACTAATCCTGATTTGTCCAAGAACTGAAACAAAAACACTTCAGCCTTAGATGTCAATTCAACACAGGCCTTACACGTAGTTAACTCTTTCCCCTGCACACTCAAAACACATCCTTTACATCTCACCCATGATTGTTTTGCTGATTAGGACAGTTCATTAGGCCTTAAGACTTTAAACTTACCTCAAAATGTTTCAGTATTAAACTGAATGAGATGCTCAGTGGATGCACTGATTTACTTCACAGCCTTTCAGTAAAGCTTTCCCAGTTTCCAGTCCCAGCATTGTGAGTCACTTCCCAGAAGGCCCTGGGGAAATTACTTGTGGTCACTGCCCCCAGTGACACCCACTGCAAGTGCTCCCAAGCAGTGGCAAACCAGTCCCCCAGAGGCACTTCTACTGCAAAATAAAGGCATCCTCCCACATATTCACACAGTGGAGCCAGGGGGTTGTAAATTCTTGTCTTGTCCTGCATTGTGCTCATTTCTTCAAGGCAAATGAGCCTTTAACTCTTGGATTCATCACCCTCCAGATTTAGATACATCTTCAGAGTCCAGTCATTTTAGCTTGTTTGGAGTCAGCCTCTGGGGGTCTCTGCATCTCCACTGACTACAGAAGCAGCCCAGAATGACCAGGTCTGAACTCTAGTGCTCCAGAAAGTGCCTGAGGTTAAGGGTGTCTTTCATCTGCAGAATGTGTTCAGCAGAGTGAATTTACATCAGAAAGGAAGTTTCAGTTCATGTATCTAAAGCACAATAATATCCCTGACTGAAAAAAAAAATAATCACCATTTGAAGGTCAAGGGTGACCTCATTATTATAAAACACTGTGTGCAAGCTGAGCTAAAGAGCCATGCCACAGTATTTTGTGAGGCTGAGAGCCTACACCACATGAGAATGGATGAGCATCATGATCACTTAAAGGCCAAAATTACAGAAATTTGAATGGCATAGAGTCATTTTTTTGGAGGGACTACTGATCTGGGGCATCCTGAGTAGAAATGTTTGGTTTGAAAATGTTAAGTACTCATTCTCTGACAAAGATCAGTTTTCAGAAGTAAGGAACTCCAGCAATGGGAAATGTAAGGTTCTGTTTCATATAAAATCTATAAAGTTAAATGACATCAAAATCTCTTTCAGAAGAACCCTTTGTGATAACTTGTCTGCACCAGTGATCTACTCCATTTCAAAACAACATAAATCCTCATTTTATATTTTATCCTTCAGGATTCCCAAGTGCTTTCCAAACACACTAGTGTGTGATTTATAGGTACAGATTATTCAAAATCCACCCAAGCCTCTAAGGGTTACATATATGGGTGGTGCATCACATTTACACCTTTTTTCCCCTTTACCTATAAGTCCATAGAATCTCCTATTGCAATGAGCTTTCTGTTAAATACTGAAAACCAAACAAAAATGACCCAAGCCTTCAGTAGCTGAACATCAGTGAAGTCTTTTTTAGGACAGTGCATGGAGTTAGATACACATTTTGCAGGGTGGTGCCTCCCTTGATTTCATTACTGACTGTGTCAGAATCATCCTTTGTCCTTTTCAACAAAAAGTGAGCAGAGAAATGACCCAGAAGACTCTCACAGAGTCTGTGCATGGCATGTGGAAAGTCATATTTAGAGCTTTCAGACAGAGGTGTCCTCTCTGTGGTCATCCAGGTTCTCTGTGCTTTGATGGCTCCTTCTGTTAAAAGCAGAACAAATTACACGTGACCAGACTTCTGGCTTTTATTGCTAATTAATCAAGCTAGATTTTTGGCAATTTCAAGCCACTGAGAACCACCAGCACAGTGTAGTTGCCATGGACAGGGACACCTAAGCAGAGGGACAAGCCCCAGTTCAGATTGTTTAGCCTCTCCTCTCTGGTGTGCAGCTGCCACCTGAGAAAGCAGCTAGTGCATGAGAGGCCTGTGGCACATCTGCCAGTCCCATGCAGGTTATTTCTTAGATGCCTTAGGACAGTAAAGTGGTCCCAGTTATCCATGCTTATGTCCTGGAATTGATCCCTTAGCATGGAAATGTTTCCAGATCCAGTAACTTGCAATAAAACCAAGACAGAGTAACAATATTTACTCCATCAGTCTGCTGGGATAGACTGTTCCTGGATGTCCTCAGCACACCAAGACTCCATTTGACAGAGGTGGATGATGCTGAGCTAGGCAAGACTTTCTTTGGAGAGGGAGGAAAGGGGAGGATTGCTCCAGGGTGGAAGGGGAAAGAACAGCTCAAAACTTGGCCTTTCTCTTTTCTCCCACAATCTTTCCTGATGATGCCTCTAAATGGTTTGGTTGTTTTTTACACACCATAAACCACCAAGAATGCAGCCAAGCTCCCATTTTCTTCTATATACGAGTAAATTGTAACTATTCCCATTTCTCCAGAAATTTTATCCATAGTGTTCTTCACTTCTGCCTTGAAACCCTGCACTGCAACAGTGCCTCGTGCATCACCCCAGAGGGACAGTGAAATGCAGCAGCTGATACAGCTGAGAAATGGTCTTCTGAGCAGGTAGTGCTCTACTACAAGACACCAGAGCACGTAAAGGCACCATTCAGTTGATAATTATACTGGCAAGAGTGTTGTTTTCTTTTGCTGAAGAGGTTGGTAGCTAATAGTTTTCTTTGCCCAGTATGACCAAGAGCTGCTGTGGTGCCCTCACTGCTGTCTGCTGCCAGGTCAAACCTACCTTAGCACTTCAAGTGCAAGCTTGGTTTCCTTCCGACTCTCCTCGGTGATTGGGTAGAAGAGAAGTATAAACAAACCTAAAAGGATGAGGATGGCAGGGACTGCTCCAATGAGGATTTTCAGTGTGAGGATCACATCCTTGGATTGTCTGCATATCCCTGGTTTGTATCCAGTAAACCTAAACAAATGGGAGTAACAGTGGTGTGTGTCCACAGCAAAAGTCATGTCCAAAGTCCACCTGAAGGCCCCCTTCTTTCCCCCAACACTCTTCAAGGCTTTTCCTCCATTTTTCCTGCACCTCTTCTTTTCTTCCCCCCAAATTCAAATATTGCTTTTCAAACCTCACTTTTGTGCTTGATTTCAGTAACTGCATTACCTCTGTATTTTCTCATTATTTAACTACCAAGAGGAGCATGGAATCCCATGCAAGGAAATTGATCTGTTATGTGTTTCCTGTTCAGCAAACTATTTAGGCTCTGCCTTAAAAATATGTAAATATTCTGACCGATTTCAACAGCAATAATTACCTTTAATTTAAACACACTCTTAAGCACTCTTCTCAAGATAGACAAATTTACTCAAGTGCTGAGAGTGAGGTATACACAGTTCATTGGTTCAGGGCTTCCATCCAGTCCCACAACTGCTGATATACTCAAATTCCCATTCCCAATTTGTGGAATGAGTTTCTTTTCCTCTGAGTATGCACCTATGAAAACTACAGCTCATTTGGCATCACTCTGTCTTCTGTGTTCTCCCACAAACATCTGCCTTGGCAAATTGCAGGAAGATAACTGGAATGCAATTGAAAAGGAGCTAAATGGGTGAACAGTGATTTGTCTGAGGCTGTTAGCAGTAAGCATTTAAAAATCCTAAGCCCAAAGTGTTCAGCCAAGCACTGCCTGCTATTTAGCAGCTTCAGCTGAAGGCCCCGAAGCAAAACATTCTGGTAACCAAAACCAAACTTTGAGCCAAGGGCTAGACAGTATTTCAGACAAGATTCCTTCCAAGTGTTTGTTGTGTGCACGTGGGGTGTAGCAGCTACAGGCAAAGGCCCTTTCTGCCAGGTCACACACAAAGCAGGGCAGGAGATGTCTGACCACTCTTTTCAACCTGTCTAGTCAGAACAGACAAGGCAAAAGTGGAAGGAAAACGCAAAAATCTTCCAAACCAACAATGTCCAGGTGACCAGAGCTGTGAGCAAAGCTATGAGAAAGACTCTGTTCCTGACCTGGATCAGTGTCCAGCTCCCTACACCATGCAGGAATTGGTGATCCTTCCATGCTGAGCAGGAAGGGCTCCAATCCCTGTGAAGATTTACAAGCTTGTGCACACAGTACAACTCAAATGCAACAGGGAATGCATAAAGCAGCTGCATCACTTCTGGGGGACCTTCATTGGATGAGCTTTTCTGTTTAGTTGTTTACTCCTATCAGCCACTAAAATTTACATGACTAATTTGGAAAGAGGAAAACCCAAAGGGAAGTCAGGTCATTCTGAACTGGAACATGTTAGGACAGGCAACTTAGAGCTTAGTGGTCTAGCCTAGATGGTAACAATCCTGTCTTTGGTGGTAAGCCATCTGGAGCTGCTGGCTCAGGGCAAAAAAGGCAATTAACTCCACAGAGTAAAGGTGGAGTAACTTCAGAATGCTTTCAGAGTAGATCTGCTAAGTGGAAACACAGTGTTACTTACTCCAGGCCTGCTGCAGAAATTCCTAAGCCAATTCCTGCTGACATCTTGGTAAAGAAAACATAAGAAGAATAGAAAATGGTTTCATGCCCTTTGCCATGAGGATTCTGCAGGCGAAAATTATCAACAACATCAGGCAGCATTGACCTAGGGATGAGCAAGATAAAAGAAAAACTCAAGTCAGAATCTTTTCTCAAAGTCCAAACTTACTGGAAGAGTGAATTCCTCCCCCCTTTTTAAGATCTGACTGATGTACTCATGCACATCAAAGAATCCAGTTCAAAAAGTCCTATTGCTGGACAGGAGGCCAAAACCAGTGTAATGAACACATGGCCACGTATTAAAAAGTAGAAAACCAGCTAAAAAACTAACAAATACTTGCTGGGAGGTGACAGGATTCTTTAGGCTGTCATTCCAGTCAGAAGCTGTGATATTAAAAACCAGAACAAAACCCCACATTTCTTAAGATTTCAAGGGACTCTCTGAATAGTTTCTCTCTGAAATAACTGCTTTGACAAGCCAACAAAATTTTCAGAAACCAGGGAGACCTCTTCTCTCTCTACTTCAAAGAGACTGAATTTGCTAATGGGGAACCAGAATCAAAGCTGCTCAAATGTCAATTGTGAATTGACATTTTATTTCCAATATATGTCATGACTTACAGTTGGGAAAAAAAGGGCTTCTCACCATCTGTGCAGAAAAACTTATGTAGTCTGACAGCTTATTTCAAACTATTTCCGTGATCACTCGGAGTTTTCAAGGCTTTGTACAGATGAGTAATGCAAAACAGCTCTCAGCAATGGTCTTGCTTTCTGGTCAATTTGACCTGAATAATAATTATTTCCTCTGGAGAGGAAATGTCCCAACCTACTCATCCTTGGATAGTTTTTTTCCCACATATTTTCAGTCTGCAAGAGTAAAGGGCCTCAAATTCTCAGTTTCTTTTAATCATAGCCCTCTGTTACTTGATAAATAACAGAGGAGTGCTCAAGCAGGGATACATACCTTGGTTTATGTTTCCTCTGCTACCTTCTTAATTGCTCAGTGTCATTGATTTCTCTAACTTCATCACTAGTTCAATAGCTACTTAGATCATTGGTTCACCTACACACTCATACACAAAGAGCAGGCACAGTTACAGTGGATGTAAATCTGTTATCAGCAGGGCAACTGAAGTCACTGCAAACAGCCTCTACTATAAAAGAAGAAAAAGATTCTTGGAGAAAATGACTCTTGCCAAATTCTGAAGCTTTCAGGGGCAAATTCCATGCACTAGCATATACATGTAATGTAGACACACACCCCTTCCCCACCTCAAATATAAAATTACCCTACCATGGCAACAGAAGAGATGCTGCAATGCTCAGACCAGAGACGAAGGCCACGAAGTAAGCCAGGATCAGGTTTGGAATGGTCACTAGCATGACTGCAAAGGGAATCATCCACTGAGGAAGAAGAAAAACAGTACATCTAACTTACTGTATGCACTGCTCAACGGTCTGTAGATTGTTCCCTTTAAAGCAATAATCTCAGTACTTGGTAAGAACTAAAAGGAGGAAGGCAGTTTTGGTTTAGTCTGCACAGCCAGATGTGCTCCTAACACTGCACAAGTCACTAAGGCTACCCTCAAAACCAAACTTAATTGGAATGCTCAGGATTTGTTTTCTGGCAGTACTTAAACCACCAGACTTCCTCAACTTCAACTCGAGGCAATGGGATTTATGGGATTGAAACTCCACTATTTTACATGCTGATTGAATGTGTATGGCCCAGCTGTCCTGTACCCATCACATGCTCCATCTGCCATGCCTGTGAACCATGGGCACAGCACATGTAGAATCCAGAACCAGGGGCTTATCTACTGGGGTTTTTAATGACAGGGGATTAGTTCAACATTAAGTGTTTCAATCCTGTACACTTGCAGCTTGGGAGTTGAGGGTATGAGAAGAGCTTTCACAGAGAGTGATTCCTCTAAGCACTGCTATTTACAGTTCTGTATGATAAGTGATTCTGGGAGTCCTGGAGTCTAATCCATTATGTTTATGTTTTAAATGCATTTCCCATCTAAAGCATTTGCTCCTAACCTAAGGAGGCAGAAAATAACCTTTCCTGACTGCAAGCTCCCAGCACAGACAGATAATCCCTGCATTAGCCCAATGTTGTGGCAAAATCGTTATTTCACCACAAGAGAGCACTCCAGCAATACGAGATTTTACGTCGCCTATAAGCGATTTGATGACTGCCTTATGCTCCGCATGGGGCACCCACTCAGAAACCAAAGCACTTCAACAAAATCCTCGATCGATAATCATAATCGTTGTAACTTCGGCCTGAAAGAGAAGCCCGGCCCGTGAGACCGAGGCTGCAGAGCCCTGGGGTCTCACTCAGGGGATGGTTGGTGCAGGCCCGGGGCACTGCTCCTGCTGCCATAAACATCTAATGCAGTTCCTTCTCTACTCGCAAACACTCCACCATCGGCACCCTGCTCCCTGCTGCCAGCCCTGCTGCCCTCCCAGGCATGCCCGGGACCTGCGGGCTCAGGTGTCTTCTGCCCGGTCTCTGGCAGCACTGGAAGGAGACCCTGCTGGGGTGCTAAAGGTGCCACTGGCGTGGATAGCTGCACGCTATGAAGGGCAAATCAGGCAAAGGCACAGGTATAATGTGACTGGGAATGGGGATTGGAGAGTGGCAGAGGGGCTGCACAGCCAAGGTCCACCCCAGGGCTTGTCTCCATGCTGCACAGTGCCCACAGGTGCCAAATAAACGGCTACGTGTGGGGAGGGGAAAAGGCTGGGGGCAGTTTCTACTACATCCTCCAAAAGCTGTTATCAGCTAGGGTGGAAGCTAGAGCTGTGACAGAACATGAGCTTCTGCTTCTAGACACCTTGCCAAAGCCATGAATGAGCAAGCTGCCACATGTCTTAGAACTTCTTCACTCCAGGTCACCACCTGAGACACTGAGAGTTCAACGTTTGCCCCGTGAGGGCAGAGCAGACGATCTCAATGAACACAGCACATGGAAGAAGAAGCAAATAAACAGAAGAGAGTTATTTCCAGCCTGTGCAATTCCTGAGAATTCTGTCAAGCATCTTGCTTGGGTATGACCCTTTACTTCCAGACAGCTGAGGCTTTCAACTTTTGAGAAGTTTAGATACTTACTCAGTACTTAAGAGTGTTGGTCACCTCTTGGGGAGGAATGAGTGAGAGCAATATCAGTGGGAGGAAGCCAAGGTTGTTGCTTAGCTACCTACCCTGTCTTCCATACTCTTCCCTACTCTTTCCAGGGTCTCTTCAACATAAAACCACTTCGACAGGAAAAATTAGTCTGGAGCAGTGTGAATTTTTTTTTTCAGGAAACTGAATTTCAAATTATATCTTCATCCTGAAAGCTGAGTAAGGTTTTGGAGATAGAAACCCTTTGCTTTCTCCCCTGTCTCTTTCCCTTCCAGAAGAACATTCCCAAGTGACAGGCATAAGGCCCTTAAATTATGCAATTTAATTTCTCAGTGAGATTGAGCAGATTAGTTGCAGAGATCACACAAGCTGGTAGAATAGGAAGCTCCTGTGATGCACTGCCAGACACAGAATCCCTCAGTGAGCACACACTGAGTCCCCTGAGAAATGTCTGTAAGGTGAAATAGAGAGGTGGCTTTTTTTTTCAATCTATCCCCCACTTAGACCAAAATACAGTCAAGTAACTCAACTGTAAAATTAAGTTAAGCCATGTTTACAGAGGTGCTGACAGGCATTCCAGCCATGTTAAACTAAATCCATAGAGCCAAGTTGGTTGAAGAAAGCAGTTTTCATAGCCAAGTAGACAGAGAAGCAGATTTCCTAAGGAGGAAATCTGCATTCCCTGGTCTGGTCAATGGTCCAACACTGCTGCTGGCAATTCTCTTTGCTCAAGTGGTAAAAAGAAATGAGGATGGGACTTGGATTCCAGATGCCTACTTCAAAACACTGAACAATTCAGCAGATTTGGAACTTGGGGTTTTAAAAGTTATTTCTGATTCTTTGGAAGTCATTCCAACACACAGATTTTAATTTCAAAAAATTCTAACTTTTCAATTATATTCAGCAATTGTCACTAGACCTAAATTTTTCAGCTTTGTTCAGATTTTGACATAGCTTCAGGCTGGATTTTCCAAGTCCTTCTGCTTTGTTGTGCACAAAGCAGACACTTCTTCTTTCCTCTTTTGTAAGTAACTGAAGGTAAACGGGAAAAATGGGGAGGAACAGGCCTATACAATGACTCATTGAGGATGATGACAGAAAATTGCTGCTGCCTGCACTAAGTGAAGGACTTAAAATAATCCATGAGGGACTAGGGGAGGCTCACTGAGCTGGCTTTGCAGAGCTGTGTCAAAGTTAAGCTAGGCTTCTTTTCTCAGGAGGTCACCTATTTCTTTACTTCACTAATAACTGTCCATCTCTGTTCAGAGGGACGTGGGCACCTCTGCTGCCTTGTGTTCCTGCAGAAGGATGTGTAACAGACTCCTGCTTCCTCCTCTGTGACTGAACTGCAGATGTGCACAGCTTAGCACCACAAACAAAGACAAAACAAGCCTTGTACAACAGGTAACTTGTCAACCTGAGGCAGCACAGATCTGACTTTAGACAATATCACTGGGGGACACTTCTAAGAGCAGTCAAATGCAGAGCTTGTCTAGAGCTTGTCTTAAATAAACTGGGACATTCCTTCAGCATCTATCCATTTATCAAACGCTTCTCTTGGAAACTTGGAATCTGTCTGAAATTTGGTACAACGATTTAAAACAAACTTTGAAAATGAGCACATTTCATGTCACTTGGGGTTGTAAGCACTTGCAAGTGCTCCTGAAGTGCCTTCAGTTGTCAAATGAAGTGAGCACGAGCAGATTTTTTTTCTCAAAGGATTTGCTTACCGAAATCCCACATGCTGCACACTTCTTGCCAAATCGCTGCAGAAACTTCTGCCAGAAGGGAATGCTTACAGCTGCTGACACCTACAGTTGACAAAAAACATATCTGTACTGTGCTGACTGCCACTGGTGGCTTCAGCTGCAGGGCTCAGACACACAGAACCATAAAATCACAGAATGGTAGAGGTTGGAAGGAGATCATCAGGTCCAATCCCCCTGCCAGAGCAGGATCACCCAGGGCAGGTCACACAGGAACAGATCCAGATGGGTTTGGAATGTCTCTAGAGGAGACTCCACAACCTCTCTAGGCAGCCTGTTCCAGGCTCTGTCACCCTCACAGGAAAGAAGTTTCTCCTTCTGTTGAGGTGGAACTTTCTATACTACAGTTTATTCCCATTGTTCCTTGTCCTATTGCTGGGCACTGCAGAGAAGAGATTGGCTCCTTCCATTTGACACTCACCCTTCAGATATTTATAGACATTAATAAGATCCCCTCTCAGTCTTCTCCAGGCTAAACAGCCCCATTTCCCTCAGTCTTTCTTCATATGGGAGATGTTCAAGACCCTTAATCATCCCCATAGGTCTCTGTTGGACCCTTTTCAGTAGGTCCCTGTCTCTCTTAAATTGGAGAGCTCAAAACTGGGCACAATATTCCAAGTGTGGTCTCACTAGGGCAGAATAGAGGGGGAGGAGACCCTCCCTACACCTGATGGACACCATTTTCTTAATACACCCCAGACATCTTTTGTGTAGTACATTATGGTCTGAAAGGAAAGTGAATTTGCAGGTTCCTGTTTCTCCTCATTATTTGAGTGATTCTATTTTTTTTAATTCACTATTATATATTACAAACAAAGCCACCCATTAGAGGGCTTTCCATAGTTAAGTATCAGAAGGTAGCCTCTTAAAATGCCATTTTCCTAACGTAAAGCCTCAGCACTTAAATCTGTACATCAACTGTCATTAAAGTTTCAATGTATTACAAATAGTCATTCTTCATGCAAATGCTTTTTGCCTCATTACCTGAACCTGACAAACGACTAGTGAAATAAGCTCTGCCCCATCATACAGGAAGGAAGGTGAAGTGCAAGATAGAATTAGCTCAAGATACACTTTGTTTACTGTTAGGAACCACCTGTAAGAGAAATACTCACAGTCAACATCACCATTTCATTTACTGTGATACTCACCTGGTAGCAGCAACAACTAGAGGCAATATAGTACCAATTCACTCGGGTATTGCTACTAATGACAGTCTTACAATTGCCCTAAACTCAAATGTCATCTCATTGTTAGAGTTTTAATTCACTTTCTAGTGACTTCACTGTCACTTGTCTCTCTTCTTGGTGCCCATTACTTCCAGAGTCTTAAGATAACCAATAGTCATCCCTTACTCTGCAATAATTTGGTTTTAATCTCTGAAACACATCCTATAATGTGGGAAAGAAATAATCTAAAAGGAGTAGAAAGGGTGGAAGGCTAGGACCAGGAAGTGGAAATGAAGTCCCACTTAGATGATTCAACAAAATCTCTGTGCTAAATGGGTCAGAATTGTGCAATACCTTCCCTGAAAATGACTGCTGCAGGATTCCATATGGTAGACAAATTATCTAGAAATTATTATTTCAAAAGTGCAGAAGATGCACATCCCAGTAATTATGAAACATTAAGTGTTGTGTTAAAAGGACTTTGGTCAAAAGGATGAAAATGCCAATTTTCAACTAATACTACTTGTAATCATAAAGTAAATCACGTACTACAGGAGTAGTGTGCAACTGAGTTACAAACAGCACCCAAGCAAGCAGAGTTATACCTCTGCATGCCAGGAAAAAAAGGCTCTGAAAAGGATCTTTTTATTACACTGCCAGTTGCTCTAGAGAGGAATCTTCATCTCTGGCTATTTTAAATATTTATCCTTGCAAGGTGCCTAGCCCACACGGCTCCTGGGTATGAATATGCAAATTAAAGTTGGTTTATTTGCAGCATATCAGAATGGGGAAGGGGAAAAGGGAGCTAAAATTCCAGACCTACTTTCTGGCAACAGCTTTTGCTCTTTATAGGAGTAGAAAGTAACTGCCAGGTAAAATCAACAAGGGATAGAATTAAAAGCTCCAAAGCATTAATTTTTAAAAAATACAGTAGGGAACATCAGCTTTATTTCAAATGGGCAATGGAAAAGATGAAACAGCTTCACAAAACTCTTCTTGTCTTCTGTTATTTTGTGCCAAAAAGCAGTGAGAACCAGCTACCAAATGAAATATGAGAGAGAAATGACAACTCACCAAGATGGTCACCACCAAATACTGGAAGTGATTGCGAAGACCAGCAGCATGAGTGCAGAAGAGAACAAAGTTGCTCTGCTCCAGCTGTTGAAGACATTTGGTGACCACCAAAGAAGAAAGGAAAATTAAAAAAGACAGAAGTGAAGTCACTCTCCATATAAGCCAAACCTAGTTGGTGACTAATTTGTTTAATGTAGCATTTGGGAGTCTCATTCTTCATTTGCAACACTTTCAAGAAGCAGTAACTCTCCTGCTATCCCTGGAGGAACATGCCAATGACAAGGGCAAGGAAGAGATAAAGCAAGCACCTAGTACAGCAAAACAATGACCACAACAGGAACTGCCTTATGAGAGGATTCTGTCTAAAGGCTTTATTCCCTGTGCTGTGATTCCCTTGGGTTTTCTGCTTTTTGCAGACTACTGCAAGAAATTGCCCTTCCTTTTCCATAGCAATACCATAAATCTCTCACCAGCCCTGCCTCCAAAACAAATGACTCTTTAGCTGCAATTACACTCATGCCAACCTCCTCTAGTAAAACAGCTAACTGCTGGTTTTCTGTCCAGCCTTGGCTATGGGTAGTTTTGGGTCAGGTATCCCTGTAAGTCTGAGTGCTCAGTGTTTGGTTGGATGTGGCTGCACTGTGTCACAATGCCAGATGCAGCCACTGCCACAATGCTTTTGACAAATCAGCTGGGGGTCTGAACAGCAGAATATGCTTCAGGCCCAGCTCCAGCAGTTCTGCAGGAGTGGAATGACAGAGGAGGATTTAATACTCATGCCACAGCAATATGATCAACTCTTGTTCCTTTGTGTGCTTGTAGATGATAAGTGGCCAATCATCTGTATGCAAATGAGGATAAAAGTTATATCCCTTCTCCACTGCCACTGAAGCCTTCCTTAGCTTGTGTGCCAGTTTATGTTGCTATCATTTCAGATGTAGAGTATCACACTCTGGGGGTATGGCTGATGCATCTCTACCTACCTACTCCTTTGCTTACCAGTAATCCACTCATTAAATTCCTTGAAACCAATGTCCCTCCCTTGAATAACAACAAGGGTTGCTCACCCTGGCTGAACTGAATATATAATACAGCTAAATAAATACAGCTTCCAGCTTCTGCCTCCCCTCACACCTTCCCTTCAGTCTTGACAAAGAGAAGAGATCTGGACTGAATGATCTCTGAAGAGATCTGATCTCATAATCTCTGGGTGTGGTCAGCAAGTACCTGGCTGTAGCAACTAGACATGCATGCTCTGTGCTCTTACTGACTGGGTGGATGCTGGAAGGATCTGGACCATAAGGAAGCTTTCATCTTTCATCTCCCTGTCTCTGCTGTTGCTCACAGTGCCTCCAACTCCCAGATACAAGGAAAAAACTTCTGCTATTGTATCTCACCATTGGCCCTTCCAGCAAGGATCAAGGGCTCAAAGATGCAGTAAAGCACAGCCTGCTAACTGCCCAAATCCAGGCCAAGAGGAAATTTCAGTGCTCCTTTGGCAAACAAGACTTTTAAGCAGCCCTTCCAAGGAACTTACTAATTCACCAGGAGTGCTGGTGAACACAGCCCTGGTCTCTCACAGGCCCTGTTCTTTCCCTCTGTTCTATATTCACTTGATCAATGGCTCACATGACTAAGAGTCTGTTGACAAAAACGTATTATTTGTTTTTCAAAATAAAGCCATCATCGAGTGATCTGGACAGGCTCACATTAAAACAACACATGACTGAGTTGAACACAGCTCAAAAAGCAGGCATTATAAAGATTGCTGGACTATGGGGAGTAAGGGTTTCTTGCTGAGAGACTTTCAGGTTTTCTAGAGAGGTTGTACTGCATCTTCTTGCAAGAGCCACATTCAACTGCAGGTCCTCATTTGAAAATTATCTCTGTCTTTGAGAGAGGCAAGACCTCCTGCCTCTGAACATCACCTTACTCTGACCTAATGCCTTCCATCACAAAAGCCTCTGTAAGAACCAGTTCAGCCACTATCTGAGAGCAGCCACCTATGCAAAGGAAAGGGGCAATGGTTTAAAGCAGAGCACACTATAGAGAAGAACAGAGAGAAGAGAAAAAGCATTCTCTAAGCAATTGAAACCACAGGAGACTCTAGATGGATAACATATAATGACCCAATCTGGGTCACTAGGACTAGTTCCTCACCTTTTATGAAAAAAAAAAAAAGCCATCTTTAAATGGTCAGGACTTTGGTTTTGCTTTTCATTTGAAAGAACCAGCTCCAGCTGTACAGGACACCAGGCACCAAAAAAGGACTTTGGTTCCCTACTGATCTGTAGGGGAAAACACCACCCCCTAGATCACCACCTCCAGTCAGCAGTCAAAGGTTATTTGCTGCTGCAGAGTCTCCCATGCTGGGACTGGAATGAGGCCAACACACAGACTTACAGAGCCTGAAGTTACCTGAACTGCAGTTGAGATGAGAAGGAATGAAGCTGTAAGCTTCACATATGGACCATGCTTCATGGTGAGTCCAAGCCCCTTACAGAAAGGAATTGCTCTGTCTGAATTTAAGGCATAAGGATCTAAGAGGAGCAGAACACATAAAATAATGACTTTTTTTTCAGAGATGGGTGTGAAATAATTTTTATTAAATCTAGGCATATTTCAATATATCTTACCATCTTTTTCCTTTACTCCAAGAAAAAGAATGACAACTCCCAGAAGATACACACCTCCTATGACCCCTGCTGCAATCATATAAACTTTTGCCTTTGAAAAGAAAAAAGGACACATTTGCAGTTGTGACAGGAGAATGACAGTCACTATGAAAACTTCAGTCTCCTTCTGGTGAGTCACCCTCAAATAAAGAAATGCCTGTCTACATACAGCCAACTGTCTGTCTTTTACATTACTGCAATTCCTTTACAAACAACACCTACTTTAGGAGAAACCCAGGGCACCTTAAGTGTGTATTTCTTGAAAAAAAAAAAAAAAAAAAAAGCAGAAAAGAAGCTGTGAACAAAAGGGTCACTGTGTTGACAACCTGGATGTTTTCAAAGTCATCTATCAAAACATGCAGCATCCATAGGGTGATTCTAATTTTTAGTAAATCCAGTTGATCCAGCTACACAGGCTGCAATCTGTACCTTCAGGCTGGGTGGGAAAGGTCTCTAGTACTGCTGTAAACATAATTACTATAGTTCCTGCATTTATAAATAATGATATGTATAAATTAAACTTCCTTCAATGTCTCATGGATTTAGAAATCACAGTTTCATGGCAATGTTTTGATAATATGGCAGCTTGCAGGCTTGTTTTCCCACTTAGAGCAAGAGTCAAGCAAATTCAGGAATCTTTGCTTCCTGTTAGTCAGGGGAACAAAGCCTCCAAGGATGCATTCTATGATTCCATCATACCTTCCACATCATCAGATCACATTTAGTGTGGTCCTCACTGAACAGTGCAGCCAGGAGGGAGATGAGTAGCCAGAGCAGTTCATTCACACTGTGGCCTCTGCCCAGGCCTGAGGGCTCTTTGGGAAAAAGGGCAGGAAAGAGCAGTGAACAGAACCTTACTCATGGGAAACAGCTGGACACCAGAACCCAGACCATTCTCAACCATGGGATACTACTCATCCACAAAACCTGAGAAGGTGAGAAGATGAAGCACAAAACAGTGGAAGAAATTTTAAAAAACCCCAAACCAACAACAAAGACCAAACCAAATAAATGGGAAATCCTCACCAAAAATGAACATGGAGCTGCCTGTAAATAAGAAAGTGAAATGAGGAAGGTGATACCTTTAATTACATCAACCAATATACTTAAAGAAAAATAAAATACAACAAGTTTCCAGTCACATTGTGACTTCAGATCTGAAAAATGCTTGTGTTTCTAAAAGCCTTTCTGTCATTTCCTAGTGTTAGTAGCTAATTTAATAAGAGATGTTATTTCTACCCACAAGCTCTGGCTACTTCAGGCTATGTTTCTTTGCTATTTCTTCAAAATGAAAAACTACCTGACATTAAACACATTGTGAAGCTTCTTTCTCCATCCCCCTCCTACCTCAAAAAGGACAGGAAAGCACATGTGGTTAGGCAGAAAGGAAATAAATCAAGATCCTGTCTTTTTTTTTCCCCCTTGAAAGCCATTTAAGAGGTTTGAAATTGGAAGTTGGTGATTATGGCATAAAACAGATCCAGACAGGGAATCTGCTGTGCAATGAAATTCAGATTGCTCCACAACTTTTCAAGCTACTCCTCTTGACAATTCACAGAGCTGTAATAGCACAGTAGTTTTCTACATCAAGCCATTGTCCTAGAAGCTAAAAACGAAGCCAGGAAGTGGTTGTGTGTCTTGTTAAAATCTACACTAGAAGTTACCTAACAAGCAGCTTCAAAAATGCTTTAATCAGCTATAAAATGATGGCATGGCCACTTACAGAAGCAGCCCAGCAACCCCAGTTCAGCTCTCTGAGAAACCTTACAATGACTTTTGTCAAAATACAAGGCTTGGGTAGCACAGAGGCAGAGCATAGTGTCTGGGAGTGGGGGGAGGCAAGGGTTGGTCCCTTTCCTGGATCACCTGTGCTGGTGCCAGGCTATGCAAATTCAAAGCACACATAAAAAAACCATGTCTTAAGCTTGTGATTGTACTGTGATAATAGGAGATATTAAACTCCAACAAGCAGAGCACTAAAACATACATCCTGATCTGCACCAAGAAGCTAAGACTCAGGTTAAGGAATCTTCTTCTTGGGGAATTTGATATATGAGTTAGTATATGCTCTGACATGGAAACAGATGAAAACAGAAAAAGAAAAAAAAGAATCTAGCAACTGGTAAAATGAAACCAACAAACTGCTGATTTTACAAGTAATGTATTAAAAAAGCACTCCACAAGGTAATTGCTTCATTCAGGGACTACTTCAGGACCAGTGGAAACAATGGAAGATTATAAAATTGTGTTCACTGAGGTTTGGATCAGGTTTTAGGATTTCCTCTCTGATATATAATCTTCCCTGTTTCTCAAGAAAATAGCAAACTGAAGCATGAAGAGATTAAATTACTTGTGCAGGATTACAGGAAAAAATCTCCAGTGGAAAATGAAATAAAGCAGCATGGGTCTCTAGGTTCATTCCACATCTTAACCATGAGCCCTACTCCCACTAATTGCCTGTTACCAACCATTTACTTCCAGCAGTGCTTTGTACCTTTACAAGAATACAGATTCCAAATAGGACATACAGTTTTGCTCATGTAGCAGCCATTAATCTTTACAGGAGATCCCTAGTGATAACTGCTTTGAAAAGCAGTGTTGCTGATCTGAAAGATCCTGCTATAGTCACAGTTTTTTCTTAGAATCATATCATTTTTTTGTGTTGGCTGAGACCTTTAAAGTTCTCTAGTTCCAAACCCCCTGCCAGGGCACTGACACCTCTCACTCGAGCAGGTCACTCAAAGCCCCATCCAACCTGACCTTGGACACTTCCATGGAGAGGGTTATCTACAGCTTCTCTGGGCAACCTGCAACAGTGTCTCACCACCCTCATAATAAAGAATTTCTTCATTATATTTATCTAAGTCTATCCCCTTTCTGTTGCAAACCATTGCCACTTGTCACTACAGGCCTTTGTAAAATGTCTTCTCCATCTTTCTTGTAAACCAACTTTTTCTATATTGAAAGGCTCACTGGAGCCTTGTCTTCTGTAGGCTGAACAAACCCAACTCTTTCAGCCTTTCTTCAGTGGAGAGGTGTTCCAGCTCCATGTCTTTCTTGTTCTGGGGCCCCCAGAACTGGATGCAGTATTCCCAGTGGGGTCAAGTAAGCTTTTCTTACTAAGCTGCTATTTTTAACTGTAAATCAACCCCCAGTGTGAAAACAAAGGATGGCTATGTATACCTCCAGGCTGCATTACAGTTTGGCACCTCCAGCAAAGCTCCTTGGTGTAATTCTGCCAGCAGGCTGAGAAGCAGTTGCAAGGACAGCAGACGGGAAGCCTTGTTTGCAACAGGGTGGTTGCCTCAGCTCTGGAGTTATGGATTCAGCTCATCCAGCTCTATGGTATCATATGGAATTACAGCAACACCCCCACACCTCTCCAGAAGACATTTTTGTGTGTTCCCAGGAACTTACTTGATGAGACAAGGGATCTGAGGGGTCTGGAAAGCTGGGAGTGCTGTGCCAGGAGTCAGTTGTGTTTACTGGGGGATTCACGGTGCAGTGATGGGAGACGTGAGCACTGGCCACGATCTGCCCCTGAAGTGCAGCTCCAATCAAGGTCCCAAGAACTTCCATGGTCATTCCTAAAGTAGGAAGCACAAATGTGCACTGAAGATGAGAACTCACTGTCTGTGGGTTTGCTCATTTGTCTCACTAAAGAGAAACCTCAACAAACCATTTACTTTTACAGGGAACAAAGAGAAAAAGCAGTACCAAGAGCAGCAGAACCAGAAGGTCAGTAGTAGAACAGTTTCAAGAAGTTTTGTCATCTATTTTCTGATCAGCTTTTAGAAGCATCCACAGAAAAAAGCCTCTTTTATATGAGCTGCATGATGGATGTGGCAGAGATTAAGAGCCACGAGGGAATAACACAGAAACCTTTCATCTCGAGGGCCAGAGCAGAACTACAGTTTCAATCTTTAATTCCATTTTTCCCAGCAGGACCAGGAGCCATAACATCAGGTATTTTGTCTCAAGCTTGACAGTAACTTCTGAAACATTTTTCAAGCCACTTATCTGATCAGACCTCTAGGTTCTCCAACTGTTAAATAAAAAGATGCTTGCCTCGGGCTTATGTTGGAAATAACAGAGCTGCAAAGCTCTAGGAAACAGCAAATGCTGGTTTTAACTGCCTAAGGCCAGTCAGGCAGAGCTAGCTACCTCAACCTCAGAGAATGATTCAGATCAGTAACACTTCAAGTACCACCAGAACAAAGGATCACCTAAAAAAAGCAACCAAGTGTTCCATTTGGGAAAGCAAAGATCTAACCATGGGCATCCAGCTGATGCTTCATGTACTCAAAATCAGTTCACAAGGTGTCTAGTGGTTACAGCCCTGTCACAGGTGAGCACTGAGTCATCTGAGTTCTAGACCTTCTCACCCTGAAGGATTTCAAGCCTACCACTCCTGTCTCCACACAATATGGCCACACTCAACATCCAAGCACTGCACAGAATAAACCTCAGAAGCATCATTAGAGGGAACAGAAATACAACTGTTACAAAACCTTATTTTCTAAGAAGTAGCAAGAGCTGAGAAACAAGCACATTTCAAAGTTCTTATGCAGTATGAATTTGTAATTTATTCCTTTCCACCTTAGCTGAGAAAGCTGATCTTTCAGAAAGAAGATCATTACTTGAAGTAGGTTATATTTTGCCCAGAATATAAGTAGGATTTATGTTGAAGCAACTGTGAAATCCAGTATTTATACCTTGCATTCATAGTAAGGATCAGGACAAAAGTTGTAATAAGCAGCTCTGATTGTCTCCAGGAGAGAGTAATGGATCCTCTGATCCCAACCTTTCTTTAAAAGCACACTTCATAGTACACAGCTGTCTTGTCTTTAAATAGTTGAAGAAATGCCCAAACAACTGACTGCATCCAAGAAATTCTAGCAACAAGAAGAATTCTTTATGAAACCCAAAGAGAGTCAAAAGTGCTTAAATAAAACACTTGTGGGTTGGGTTTTTTTTTAAAGAAAGAGAGAATATTCTCACATAATCATAACCATTACATGAAAACTTGGCCCCAAATATTTATTATCTCAGAATATACGTACAAAGTATATATATAAAAATATCAACTTTTCAAAAGTCAAAACTGTGGCTCATTCCACTGCCCTGACTTGGCTTAGGAGAACAGCTGTACACTCAAAAGTTAAACCCTTTCTGAACAAGAAAATGACACTAGAAACGTGTCACACCTCTCAGCCACGGAGTTCAACAGCTTTTATGAACGCAGATTGCACATGCCTGTGAAGCCTTTCATGGGACTAGCAGATAGGAAAGCACATTTATTTGGATCACAGCCTCTGAAGACATAAAACCAGACAATAGAAAACATTAGGTACATGGATTTAGTTAGAATTTAGGGCAGATGACTCAGAATATAGTCAGTGCCAAAGAATATAACAGAACTGGGATCTCCCGCTGGTCCGCCCTGTCCTGTGACTGCCAGCCCAGATTTCTCCTGAGATAGTTGATGATGATGCAAATTACAACTGTTCCATGTGGCTGCAAAGGGATTGGGTTGCTCAGGGGATATAGTATTTAGAATTTCTAGAATTTAGCATTTCTGGCTGTTTCATTGTGCCTTTACAGTGCAGTTTTCAACCTACTCTAGCAAGTATGTTGAGTGTTAGAAGGATTAATGGAAGAGAAAAGGCATCTTGTCATGAAAACAGATACAACTAAAAAACTGCAGGTTATTCTAAAGCCACACTGAAAGACAAGACACAGAAAAGTCTTCCATGTGACATCTGACTCTTTTTACCTTGTTTAGTGCTGGTGGCTGTGAGACACAGCAGATACAGAGTAAAGAAGGTGAGAGAATGGAGCTGAAGAGAATTAGAATGGAAGGAACTGTTCTTACATCCAAATTATGATCTATACAGGAGATCTTAGAAGTATTTTCTTTGCACTTTTTTGGTCTGATTGATTTGCTTCAAAGCAAAAGCTTTGGTTTAAATTGTTGAATAGTTGGAAATATGGTCTGGAAGCCCTGATTCTTTTAATTAATACAGTCAGTGCCAGTTGTAATACAGCAACATCTGTCCTTCCACTATCTGGTATATATTAGAATTAAATAAACACAGATAAAATAGAAAGATATTTCAGTTGGTGTGAACATGCACACAAAACTACTCTCCTTGTTTGGTGAGGTTAACTGTCTTGGTTCTAGAAGTTCTAGATATTTTTTGAGAGAGAAAACAGGCTTGGGATTTGAATTTAGAAGATGAAATAAATAAACCCAAGGAAATACAAACTAAAAACCAAACCAAACAAAAATAAAACCCAAACCAACCAAACAAAAAGAATGGAAACACTCAAAATCACTTTCAGACTTAAACTGAATGTTAAAGAAGATCACCATTTCCCCCCCCCCCCTCCAGATCACCTTTGAATTAAATCATTATTCCCTACCCTGGCTTGGTTAATTTTTACTGTTTTGTCTGACTAGCAATAAACCAAAAAATGCTTATAGCTAATCAGACATTTCAAGACAATAAAACATTAATGTCTCCTATTTAGCTAGAAAAATGGAAGCATTTACAAGACGTTTTTCATCAGGTATTAAAAAAATCTCATATAAAAGTCTGGTTTATGGACACAAACCATTAGGAACTTCCTGTAGCTAAAGAATGATTTGAAATAAAACCCAGCCCTGATCCACATGAGAAAGCCCAGGTGACACTCACGATATGCTGTTGCAGAATCTCTCTCCATCTGGTCTGTGCTGAGAAACATGGTGAGGGCAGAATAAGGTACTTGAAATAGCTATGCAAAAAAACCCAACAAAAAAACAAAAAACAAAACATCACTTAGGAAATGTCAGGGTAAATGCTGTTATTCCTCTGATATCCAGGAAAATAGTTGAATACAATCTTGGAATTCACTTATTTAAAACATTGTAATTTTTAGCACAGAGATCTGTAGTTTCCTTCTGATTTGTAATGCATATAAAAGGGAAAAAAAAAATATTTTGTAATGCAAATAATAATTTACCAAGAGGTTTTACTTTAATGCTGTGCACCTTCAGCCTCCTTGGGAAAATGCCCCAATCCTTCACAGCTAGGCTATAAAGCATCTAGTTTTCTTTGCACTTGATTTTCATGTTCCTACCTTTGCTATCAGGAAGCAAAGCCATAATAAAGACAGTAAGTTTTCCCCTTTATTCAAGCCAAAGACTGTATAAATCCCCAAATATCTGTCTCACTGGGCAATTCCATGAGATAACTGTGAAAACTACTTTGTCTTCAATACCATTTTGCCACACACTCCTTAATTTGAGTTAAGAATAGTTGGGAACACCCAATTGTTATGGCCATGCACTGACAAAAAGGTAGATGATGAGTGTTGCTTACTTGATTTTACTGCACTGTATCTAGCATGGAATTGATACCTTGCTGTAAAATCTTGGTGGAAACAATACAGTGGAAATATTTATTGCAATGAGCCCCACTTTTACTGCAGGAGAAACCTTATATCCAGTAATACTTCTTTCAAAGTAACTATTGAACATTCAAGGCTTGACCCTTTGGGTGGTCATGATGTGAACAAGACTGTGTCTTCATAGTGTTCAACTAAAATAAAAATCACTTCTAAAATCCTGGAATGACAGTCAGGCCAAACTCAGACTATTCAGGCCAAACTAGTCTATTGTGAAGTGAAGTGGGATGTGAACCTGCTTGAACAATCAAGTTCTCTGTGGTGTTTCCACCACTGCAGAGATCTGTAGCCAGGCAAGCTACTCTGCTCATACAAAACATTTCTGTTCACCTCCATCAAACGTGGCAAGTACCTACATTTTCAAAGCTCATCCACAGCAAACCTATACTTCTCCTTCAACAGAGAAAGGAGAGAACATTATTTTAAGCCCTTAGAAATGTCTTTTGGAACATCTTTCTACAAAGGAAACAGGGGACCTAAGGAAAAAACAGCTTAACAAAGGAATACAGAATTCCCAGGTCCAACAGATCTGCAAGCAGGGAAAAAGCCAAGGTGATAAAAACAACAACCAAACACAAATATTGTGATTGTCTAGGAACCACTTTTGCAAAATGTGGTCCAGTGAAGCTCCATCAGCCAGGGTACATCCTGCCAAGCTGCCATGCAGCTGTCTCACTCCAGTCCTAATCTGCTGTCTGATACTGCTTTGCACAAAAGATAACCTTGCTTCACCTTGATATTGCTGAAAAGGCAAAGTGGGGTGAGGCAACCCCTACATGTACAGCATGGAATGTGTCAGGAAAGTTCTCTGGGACCCACTGAAATGATGGCTTCTGCAGCAGTATTGCAAATTCTAGGCTGTATTAAGAAGTTTTCAAACTCTTCTATCCAGGCATAAATATCATGATGGCTACTAGCAGTACTGTTTCAGTTCTGGTATCCTTCTAGCTTGAGTCAAAACACCCAAACTAAAGCCATCAAGCTACTATCTTCATCTGGTTCTGACAATAGAAGTTCTGAGAAGTGGGATGCCTAACTGCAATTAGGCATTCCAATGTCTCTGTTGATCTGTACAAGAATGAGTTGAGAACATCATGATTTCTAATCTACTTACTGTGGTTAGTGCTTGGAAAAGGCAGTAGAAAGTCAGGTACCATGCAACTCTGCCTGACACAAAAGGAGGCAAGTACCACATAAAAAAATAGGACACTACTGTGAAGGGTGTACATGCCAGCATCCTGCAAAGAAGATTAACACAAGTCAACAATCTCAATATAATGACAGCAAAGCACATTAGATTTTCCTGGTAATAATTACTATGATGCAATTTATTTTATGTGCAGATTTCCTAACTCCTATAATGCCATGCTCTGAAGTGTTAAACATTGGCATGCATCAAATATACAGATTACTATAAAACGTATACAAGTACCTGAAAGGCTGAGAGACCTGGGCTTTTTAGTCTGGAGAGAAGTCTGAGAGGGGAATCTAATGATTGTCTATAAATCAATAGGGGTTGGGTGTCAGGAAGGCAGGGACAGCCTCTTTTCATCTGTGCCTTGTGATAGGACAGGGGGCACTGGATTCAAGCTGGAGCACAGGGAGTTCCACCTCAACATGAGGAAGAACTTCTTCACTGTGAGGATTGTAGAGCACTGGAACAGACTCCCCAGAGAGGTTGTGGAGTCTCCTTCTCTGCAAACTTTCCAGCCCTGTCTGGATGCATTTCTGAGTGATCTGCTCTAGTTTTGTCCTGCTCTGGCAGGGGGTTGGACTCGATGATCTTCGGAGGTCCCTTCCAACCCCTAACATTCTGGGATTCCATAAAATGGAAAAAAATCCAGTAAATCTGAAGGAAAAGAGCTATACTTAATATCCCACTCAGAACAAACACAATTTCCTTGCACACACACAGTAACAGGACAGATATATTGCCATTCCTTAGCAATGGAATTATTACCTGTACAAAACTACACATTTATTAGAAAGAACTAGTCAAACTAAGCTTTGTCGTCACTTCTTCTCATACTTCATCAATATTTACATGAGCCTACTTATCACCTCTTCCAATTTTCATGTCTCCAGTTTTCCTCTCAACTTAGCCTCTTCACAGCTATTTCAAGCAAGTGCAAATATGTTGATACACTGAAACATACTGAAAACAGCATAAAAGGTAATGGACAACCCACTGGAAAAGTTCCTACAGTCTGTATCTACTTGGGTATGTGATCATTTGTTCCATTTAACTCAAGAGCAAAACTCCTAATCACTTCAAATACAAAAGGATCATCTTCTGGTGAGGAAGGTGGCTTAAAAAAACCCACAGAAACTTCAATTCTAGACACTGTCATTAAGCAGCAAATAATTAAAAATTATTTCAGGAAAACACCACTTGTCAAACCCCATGATACAGAAGTTACCAGATGTTATTATTTCCTATAAGTCTGAGCTGCAGCATCAGGGCTCTTCTGTATTCTTGTTAAAGGTCTCTTCCAACACAAACAATTCTCTGATTCTTTATCAGACATTAAACAATGTAATTAGATGACCAAGATCCCAACAAAAAATATCCAAGCACGTAAAAGAGAAAACAGATTAATCCCTTCACAACAGCACTACTGACATTGAGGGTCAGCTGATTATTTTGCAATCGTGAACTGAAAACCTGGAATACAAAAGAGTAATGTGGGTAAATAGTTTAGTAAAACAATGGCTTTCCCACACTGCTCTTTGGGAGGCCCAGCAGCACTGGGAGCTGAGCATTTGCAAGGAAAGTGCCAGGTTCTGGCATCCTCTGTCTCTCCAGTCCCCAGGTCACAGTGCATCCATAGCTCATCAGCAACAGAGAAGACAAATGAAAGTAAACTCCTACAACATCTAAGGGGATCCACCTTCCACTCCAAAAGTGTGAGCTCTCCCAGACTGGTGTGCAGTCACCACAGAAAAATATGTTGATAGTAATTTTTTCAGACAACTTTGCAGCAATAATCCTCTCAGTGTTCTTCTCTCTTTTCACAATTCCCTTTCCTCGATGATGTCAGTAAGTGCTCAGAACCTTGCTGATGTTGCTGATCATCTCCTGTTACCCCTCTGACAAAATATTTGACCAGGTTTGTGTATTTCAAGTGAATGTCTACTTAAGCCTTTTAAACACATTACATCCAAGAGATCAATAGTGATTGATGACTTATACTGAGTACAGCACTAAGCTATAGTTAAATGTTCACCTCCTTTACTAGTTCTTGTTTTGCTGGCAAGCTTTTCTGACTGAGCCAATTCCATTGCTTCACTCTAGATATTAAGTCAGAATAATTCCAAAATACTACAATATTTTTAAGCTAATGGAAAACCCATTTTTTACTCTATATAAATATGGTCTGACCTCCAAAGGGCAGGAAGTAAAACTCCTATGAAAAAGATGATCATTACCAAAAAAAGCAGACAAAATCCTTCTGGAAAGAAAGCAGCTGTTTGATGAACATGTAGTAAAGGTCTGGTTAGATAAGCAGTTTTCCTGTAAGAACTGCAAGTTGTACAGTAGTTGGGTTACAGTGCAAAGGGCTGATAAGTTCATGCTTGTGCTAGGATGGGAGTTGCTAGAACATCAATTTAACACTAAAAATAAACACATGTATTTGCAGTATTTTCAGAGAATTTGGGGGGAGGGGGGGGAGGAAGAAGGCATTTGTATTTAAAATGTCATTATTTTCTCTTTGAATAACTTTGTTGCTGGGTAATTCAGTGCTCATTAAAAAGCACTCCATTTACCTGGCCACAGACCAAACCCTGGGAAAAGAAGCAGCAGTAAGCTCCTCTTTTCCCATGGGGCTCTTGACAAAAAGCTTAACTTTGACCTGAAGGCCCTGTTCCAGCTGAGGCCAAGCTGGAAGAAGTTCCAATATGTAATTGCCTTCTGGTCTTTGCCAGATATAAGCTGTTCATGGGCAAGTTTCTGTAGCCCTAAACCCACATGAAAGCAAGAGAACCAACAGATAAAAAATAGCTTCTTTTCTATGAAAGTTCAACTTCTTTGCTCAGGATACCACATTTACTGTTAGATTTTTGTTGTGAATCAAGTCTGGGTGTTATTAATTAAAAAATCACCTTATTTCAAAATATCTTACAATACATCCTTATAATACATGAGACAGAGTAGTGATGAAAGACTCCCTATTTTGCAAACATCTCAGTCTCCCCTTCACCTCCAAAATCTAAAAAGCCAAAACATAAATGCCCTATGGCATACACAAGCTTGGGTTTGCCTAATATGGACCAATCCTTTCCATTTTTTTTTTCCTTTCCAATCCTTTTCCATCTTTGACACCTGTCTGTGTCCTTCCTATACAAGTAACATTCTTTCTTTTAACCTCTCCTTACAGCACCTGGCCAGGTGTGCCAGCTGGAGTGCCTGGAAGGGAGAAGTGTGTCACAGTGAAACACCTCACTGTCCCTTTAGGAATACTGATCCATGTCTTACAACATGATAAAAGTCATGGGCAGTTTTAGTTCAGTATTTTGACTACAGTGCTGTAAGAGAAGCACCAGAACAACTGCTGTAAGGAAGGGTGGAACAGAGCTTCAGGGCAGTGCTGGTTGCTGAGCCCTTTGATGCCATGCCTCTGCTCCATGGGCATGCACACATCCTATACTGAGCTGAAGGGCCTGGAGAGCTGAAGTTAATGGAGATACTGGAAGGCAGTTGTGAGAATCATTGAACCATAGAATAGAATCACTGAATCATTCCAGTTGTAAAAGACCCTTGGGATCATCAAGTCCAACCATTAACCCTGCTCTAAACAGTTCACCCCTAAACCACATCCCTCAAAACCACATCAAATGCCCCTCAAACACATCCAGGGATGTGACTCAATCACCTCCCTGGGCAGCCTGTGCCAGTGTCTGGCCACTCTTGCAGTGAATTTTTTTTCCCTAATGTCCAGTCTAACTTCCCCTGTTGCAGAAGTGAAGGTACACTAGGAAACAAGTGAAAACAACTTCCAACTTTGTGAAGAGGTGAAGCCAAACTAAAGGAATCTAGACAAAGATGCAAATTCAACCACAGATTCAAGAAAGTTTCAGACCTAAGCTTCCAGCTGTGTTAACAACACAGTGTCTTGGCTTTATTTGTTTGTGGCTCCAGGGTTAGAAAATCTCTGCTATGTTTTCATGGGTGAACAAGGTAAAGGGAAATAGATGAAATGACAATTTATTTTATATATGTGGAATGAATACAGTCACTGGGAAACAGATGAAAAAAAGAGATCTAGTCCAATGAGGTGACTGTATGATCACAATACACACAACAATACTCATATATCCATCTCAATATGTACACATCTATACTTACCAGGGCATGAGGCGACCAATTTTTGTCCATCTGCTTTTGCTAATAAAAAATCCAGCAAGGGGATCAGTAACTGCACCTGAGGCTTTGCCAATGAACAGCACCAAAGAGGCATGGAAAGGAGTAATCTGGAAGTACAGACAGAATACTGTAAACAAGGGCCATTGTTTCAGAGCACAATGAAACAGCATAAAGCAACTTTCCAGAAAACAACTCAGTGTTTTAAAGAAGAATGATAGTTCATTTACAAAACATCTCTGCTGCTGTCATAGAAATTACTATTGGTTACCCATAGCAAATAAATGAGACATGAGACAGGCACCATGCAAGAAGGGATTAGAGGGGAAAAGTGAGATTATGAATGTGTTTAGAATTAGGAAAATAAGAGAATCAAATAATAGACTAAAGTTTTTGTTTTAGTCACAAAACCTGCCAGCATCCCTCTGTAATTATCCCCTCACTTTGTTCCCCACACAGCTCCATTTCCCATATCTTTATCCTGACCTGATCCTGAAAAAAAAAAAAAAGTGGAGTGAGCTGTTCACAGGGATTCATGTTTGTTCAGCTTCTGAGATTGCCAAAAAGGCAACAGGTGGTACATGGCTGTGGAAGAGGCTGTAGCACAGCAGGCTTCATCCACTCAGAACTGAATTGTGACAGCTGAACTTCAGAAGGCATGTCTGTTCAAATCAAAGTTGCCACCACAAATGTCACTTGAAAAATATTCCCAGATTACATAAGAATAAAAAGGCCAAGTAGAAAACCTCAGGCTGTCCTGGGTGAGCTCTGGAAAAGGCAGGTGCTATATATACACTTCTGGCAATCACACCTGTTCAATTTTAGCCCAAATGAGGTGAAATTGCAGGGGCATTGACCTCCTGGCATCACCAGCAACAAGATAAATACTCCACCCTGGAAAGCTTATGACCAGAGAAGGATTGGGAATGGTGATCTCCAGGAGGTAATGGCAGTGCCTCTTAGAGCATCCCATTGCTGCACTGCCAGACAAGGCTGGAATGGGCACTGGGCTGCATCCCACAGCAGTTTGCTGATGTTTTCCTCATCCAGCTTTGCTGCCTCGTGCCCTTCCACAGCCAGGGTGGCAAGCAGTCCACAAACCCCAAGGCAGACTTCCCATGGAGGGCTGCATTGGAACTGTTCAGGAGTCACTCCTGCTTCTCAAGAGACAAGCCAGCCAAAACAAGTATAAAACAGCAGTGAGAAAGGTAACTGCAGTATTTAAGTATGAGGGACACAGGGACAGAAACCTTCAAATTAGGTGGGTTTCACACTGGTATTTTGTTCAGAAAACTTAAGAGACAGAAAGGAAGTGGCTTTTAGACAAGAAGAGATGGAAGAAAGCCTTGAGGAAA
Source organism: Corythornis vintsioides (assembly GCA_025447755.1). Lineage (NCBI taxonomy): Eukaryota > Metazoa > Chordata > Aves > Coraciiformes > Alcedinidae > Corythornis > Corythornis vintsioides. The sequence continues at coordinate 33,339 of JAOEGS010001837.1, read as the reverse complement.
ATGAAAACCTTCCTATGTTAGAAGTGCAGTCTGGGTAGTGACCCTGACTTCATCATTAGTATGGGCTTATCCACCCCTTGGCTGCATCTTCTTAGCTCCTAAATCTAGACAGTGTCTGTCAGCACCAATGCCAGAAAGTTCTCATTGTTAGTAAACTGTAAGATAAATACACTGAATTCACCCATCTCAAAAAAAAGAATAAAGACCAGGATCCTAATATCAGAAGTATTGGTGTCTTCAAGCAATTAGGGATCCTGAATGGTCTGAAATTGTCTGTAGTTTATACAGGTAATTTAGGTGGAACATTTTTCCTATCCTATAATACTTTATCTGTCCCACCTAGCTACCACACAGACATACAAGACAATCCAAAACAGTAAAAAATGCTCATGGATTGACTTTCTTTGTTTCTCTGCTGTTCTGAAATCTAGCTGGAGCAGCTGAAAGTCAGATGAATGGGATGACTCTTCCTGCTTTGTTTTCCAGGTCTGCTCCTGCACCAGAAAGCCACAGACTGGAAGCAAAGAACCTTCAGGAAGGGTAACACAGCTTTCTTTGCAAAATTATCCTGGACAAACCAAATATAAATGATGTGACAATATGTTCATGACCGTGTACAGCTGCAGTGTTTGTTTGGCTTTTAACTAAACCAAAACTTTACAACCCTACCATGGTATTATTAATGTTCCAGATGGCTTGTATCTTACACTCTCTGACTCTTAACACAGGGAACTGCTTTTTCTTGTGTCTGCAAGTGCAGGGGCTAAAGTCTACTAATGATCCCAAACTAACAGCAAACAATGGCCACGTCAAGACAGAAAGGAAACTAGTGAAGAAAGAAGAAATAACTAAAATATATTAATTTTCCAGGGTGCTGAGCAGCTAGAGGCAATGGTAACAAGACAATTCAAAAGCTTTATTGCTAATTCACCTTGTATCATCCCATGGACAACGCTGACCACATCAGAGCTGAGGTGAGTCTACAGCCTGTAGTGGTTTCTTGTGCTACTTACATGGGCTATATCCAGCAGGTAGATCTGCAGGAAGAAAGCAGCAGCACTCCCTGCCACTTGGTTTGGGGCACCCCCGATGGCATAGCACAATTTGCCACAGATGGAGAGCCTGTATTCCTGCTCAAGAAGCAGCAGAACAAAATGAGGAGAAAAACAAGGCACACAAGTTAGAAGCTACAGAAGTCATAAAGTCCAAGGTTACCACCAATTGCAAGTATTCACTTCCCAGGTATTCTGCTATTAAATCCACAAAGATGGATTAAACACAAAGAATCTGAAGTTCTTAAGGATTAGTCTAAACTCAGAGGCTGTAGGCAGCTCTCCTGTCTTTACATTCGTTTCATAGTTAAAAAATGTACAATCTTAATACTTTTTTTAAGTCTCACTGTGATTCCACACAGCACCAGGATGCTGCTCAACTGCTTTCTGAACCACACTTCCAGACACTCTTGAGGCAAAGTTAATCCTTTGGTCACAGCAGTAGTTTTGACTAGATTTTGTTTATGAATGTTATTTTCAGAATAAAACACACTATCAGAGAGACACAGCATACAGAGGTGTCCTGCTTGGTCAGCCACAGAAACTCTGGGAATCAGCAGTTTATGAACTTCATGGAATGAAGGTTACATCCTGATCCCTATTCAGTAGCTGTTCTCCTTTATAATTTTTTGGAACTCATTTGTACATCCAGCCATAATGCACCACAGCAGTTGTACACGTGAATGACAAGCTGTGAAAGGAAATGTCCCTGTGTTCACTGCAGATCTGCTGCCATGGTAAATTCATTGAGTGCCCCTGAGTTTCTACCTGCTGAGAAATAATCATTCAGACTCTATGTTCTGATATCTCTAAAAGTAGCAGCCTCTAACCTTTTCTGACTCTCCGTGTTGAAGTTATACAATAATCACTACATCTTCTACCTCAGTATCCTATCAGACAGTGGAAAAAATGAAGGTAGGTCTCTGCAGCAGTCAAGATGAAACATTTCTTTAACTTCCCGGGCTCACAGTTGAGAGTAGAAAAGATAACAGTGCAGCTGTCCATTAAAGGGTCTAGAGTGAGTCCTCCAGCCTTGGCTGGGTTTACATGACAGTGACAGCAGAAACTGTCTTGAGAAGGATCACAGCACACTTGTGCAGAGCAGTGTGAGCAGCAGCAGTGCAGCAGTTATTAGCCACTAACAGATTTTTTCTCTCAAGGCTGGATTTCCCTGCTGCATTGCTTACCCAAGCATCAGAAACAGCTTGATTGCTGTGAAATCCAGTGAAAGCTTTGGCACCTGTGTAAATTTGTCAGTAAGCTTAAAGTACCCCCAAAACTCACTAGAGATATGAGCGTGTAGGCAGTGATAAGGTACAACACAGAGAGCATTTACGATGAAAAGTTTGTTTTGAGACCCCTGTGGTGTAGTTGAAAGTCAACATGAAATTGCTTCTACAGCCTTCAGAGGAAATATGTGAACATGGAGGGGTGGTGGAAGGTAAGAGAAGGGAAGATCAGATGAAGTTATAATCTTTATTTTTGTTCTCAGACTGACAGGACAATTTTGTACTTCTGTATGTCCCTGTCATATCAAAGTTAACTGTGCTTGAAGATAAACCAAGAAAGTGTATCCAAGAGATTTAAAATTTGCTCCTTAAACAGAGGGATAAATTGCAATATTGCTATACAAAATGAATGCCTCTCATACAGTGTTTTTCCTTTAATTCTTTTGTAAGTTAAAACCATACTTTTTATTGCTTGCAAATTTTCCCTTCCCCAACAGAACAGAAATTGAATACGATCTTTAAAACAGATCCTCTTATTCGTAAAGAATATAAGCACATTCAAAACAGCTCTGCAACTGTGTGAAGACTCTGCACGATACAACATAGGGAGCAGCCACGTTTCATCCAAAGCTATTCCTTTATCAGCAGAGCCCAGAACTAGCTAACAAGTCATTTAAAAGCAGAAAGGAGAGCACAACCTGTGAGTCACAAGATAAACTCTAGTCTGGGTTTATCTGAGAAACAATGAAAATGTAGCTAACGAGAAGCAGCTTTTGAGGCAGCTTTTCTCTCAGTGTAGAGTTAATAGTGGTTTCTGTTCTGAGTGACCACACAGCTGCCTTTGAAAAGCATGAGGGTGGTAGTCACAAGTGGCAACCCCAGGTTCCTCATATCACATACCCTGAGGACTGTTCACAGGTTTCTTAGTGACATCAGTCCATCCCTGGGTGGAAGAAATAACAGGAGCAGGGTTTGGGTGCAAATGTCTAACAAGGACATATGAACAAGGTAGAAGACAGTGGTGCTTTCTCAGGATACTCTCAACTGCTGGCAGCGGAGTGGTGGGGAGCTCTGTGAGCCAACAACAGTGTATCTCATTTAAGACCTTCAGATTTCTCCCATGAATGAGTTCAGCTTTCTGAAAGCAAAAACTCAAGCCAGAACAGAATGTGTCCACAGAGTCCCAGGCGTTCCATGGCTTGCATGCCCTCCACCACAGATGTGAAGGGTAACCTGGGTCCCTGTGTTTAGATGCAGCCTCTTCCCAGTTTTACCAGATGCCCCCTCAAGAGCTTCAGAGTGAGGAGGACCCTCCCTTAGCTCTTAACTGCCTCTTCACTCCTATCTCGGTAAGCACCGAGTCTAAAGAAGCAGCATTTGGATGGTACCTTGCTCAAAAAGCTCATCTGGAAGTTTGGAGTTGAAGTTTCTTTCCCAAGGAGTGTGGACTCCCACCCCCTCCCGCCACCAACACCCCCTCTGCCTTCAGCCAGCCCTGGAGGGAAGAGAGAAGGGAAAGCGAACGAGCTTTTTCCTCCCACTGCAGCGGGCAGAAAATACTGTAGAGTCCCCTCGAGGGACAGTGCCAGCCCCAGCACACGGAGCTTCTCGGGGAGAGAAAAGGGGGTCGGCAGTAGAAGGGTTTCAAGAGCTATTTCAGGTACCTCGCTGAAACAGGCTGCTCCGCGCAAGAACCACCGCCCACAGCACGGCAGAGGCTGGTTCGGTCTGTCCCAAACCCCCTCCCCTTCCACGTAACCCGCCGGCAATACAAGTCAAGAACCAACGCGCGGGAGCGGGACCGCAGCCGAAGGGCTCCTCAAGCCCCACGACGGCCGCCCCTTCTCCCTCCTCAGCCCCCTCCCTTACCTGCTCCTCCACCGCCGGGCGCTGCGGGGTGCCCGCTGCAGCCACCGCCATGGCACAGCGGGCTGCCCGCACCCTCCGACACCTGCGCGCCCGGGGCGGGGCGGCGGAGGGAAGGCGAGAGCCAGCGGCCGGTGTCCTCCCCCACCCTCACGCAGGGACCCGGGGAGGGGAAGGAGCTATCGCTGCCCTCCAGGCTCGGCAGAGGGTATTCCCCGGGAGAGGAGCCCTCGCCGAGCCCCAGGGGCGAAGGCTGCATAGTGGGGGTCACCGAGCCGGCGGCGGGGACACCCCCGCACCCTCCCTGCCAGCGCGGAGAGGAACAGGGGCAGCTCCCGGCGGCGGGACCACCCGCGGCCACCCTCGCTTTTTCCCCCGAGGGCTGCAGCGGGAGCCGTCCGTCAGGCAAAGCCGGGCTTTATTGAACTGCAAGCTGCTGCTAACTAACCGGGCTGAGCATCCCTGGCACGGCCACCACAGCGCCCGCCCTGCCGGTGCCCTCAGCGGCACAGCCGGGCTCTGTTCCCGCCTCACCACGTCGCGAAGGGCTGCGCCGTCCCATGTAAGACGGTGAAGGCTTCTGTGGCTCTTTGCTTCCTAAGTCTAAACATACCAGCTCTAGGCTTTTGAAGAGATGCACTGGCCTCGGATTTATATTAATTCCTAACTGTATCAGCCAGCAATGGTGACAAAAACCCTGCACACTTGACCCAGGAGCAGGGCAGAGCTGCTGCTCTCCAAAGCTCTGGAGCTAACAGCAGCAGCAGTTCACCACCCACCGCCCTGCCACAGGAAAATTTCTTGCAAGCATGCTCCACATCAGGTAAAAAAAAAAAGAAATAAAATTGAAGTATGGATACTTTCAACAGTGAGAGAGGCTGAGCAGGGGGTTTAAAGAAACCAACAAGTACAAGAGGACTCCTCAGAGATCTGCTCAGGAAGATGGTGACTAATCTACATGTCCAGGTCTTCCTGGTTCAACTGACTCCAAGAGCTCTGCTATCAACAGGGTCACTTGGTGGGTGTACTGGACAGCCACTGCACAATGAAGTACTGACAGGCAAATCCACCACAACCTCATCTGACAAGTAATTACAGCAAATTTGCAAACACACAAGGTGTGCATGTAACATTCAGATTCAACATTTAGGTTCTTCATTTCCACAAAGTGGCCTTGTAACCTGTTCTATCTTTTGTTACCTTCATTTGCATGTTCTTCAGAAAACACCAGAGAAAACATTTCTGTTCTTTGTTCTTTTCTGGGCCATTTCAATTTTGCTGTAAATGATGTTAATGCACAGGCTTTACTCAAAGCAGTGCAGGCTTGTGAAGAAACAATGAATAACTGATAGTGTTTGTGTTTCACAAACTCGAGCATTGATCAAGCCACTTTTACTGGTGTTTGACTAACACACAATAGCTGCCTCCAGCACCCAGCAAGAGATTAGGCTGTCCAGACACTACAGGTAGCTAATCACTCTTTACAAATTGACTGAAACCAATTAGATTTAGAAGAGCCCTGTATTCATTCCAAAGATTTTCTCCAAATTAGGAAGTAAGTCACCCAATCACAGTTCAGTGCCTTTTTTAAAGGCCCTTTCCAGTCTAAGGTAGGATTAGTGCAGTCAGTATCACTCTTGACTTTCTAAAGATTTACTCTCATTTTGTAATTAAGACCATGGCACGTTGGCACTGTAAACACAAGCTCAAGTACACCAAAGCTGTAGGCAGGAACAGTGGATTTCATTCAGTAAAGCACAACATAGAGCCAGAGCCACTCTATTTGGTCTCTGGGAGCAGAAGGGAATCAACACTGAAACACTAAATACTTGCTGATCTTTTCCAAAAATATGACCTTTCAGTAACAAGCAAACTGGATTTACCTACCACAACATTTGATCTCCACTCCCCCTTCCCCCCAATTTCAATCAAACTGATGCTATTTCTTTGATTTTTTTGTTGCAAAAGCAGGAACAGTACATTGCTGCTTTGACATGTCATGCACCTTTTAAATGGGACCATTGACCTTACAATGAAGCATGTGTAGTTTTCCGATATTCAGTTTTACATTAAGACAAATTCAAAAGCACCAATTAATACATTTCAGTGTTCAGGAAGCTCTGCAACCTGAAGGTTGGATTTCTGTCTGCAGGTGACTTGTCTCCTCATATAGTAGTCAGTGCAAGAGCAAGGAAAATTTAGTTGTCTTATTTGCTACATAATCCTGAATGAAAGGACAACAAGTTTATAGCACTGAAAACAGTTAACTGCATAGTTTTCAGAGATTTGCTTTCTGAAAACCTTGTGCTGTTGACGTTCATTTCACTGCCCTCAAACATACCAGGAGAGATAGTGAAGCAAAACAGTTTTCCATCCCTGGGAATGAAGTGCATCACTAGACTGAAGTGACACAACTTTTAGACAGAATTCAAATCACACCAATTAAGTCACTTCTATTAAACCAGGAAATCCCAAAGCCATCTTTCATTCAACCATGGAAAAGTAGCAGAACCCCAGCATTAATCCACTTGTGCAGGCAGCAGAACCTCATCAGCACTCACTGAAGGCCCCTGGCTCAGTCTTACCTAGAGACTCCAGTTCTGTTCACAAACCCACACACTACTTAGCACAGTACAAAATGTTTAATCTTTGTGTTGTTTTCTCCTTTAACAAAACACAGAAAGCTGTCTATGAGTTCTAAGCCTCCAGTACTTGAGGAGCAAAATAAAAGATTTGGATGGAAATGGGGCAGGTGCTGGGGGGTGAGGTTGGGATCAGTTTCAGATAAGGATTTTCAATCTTTGGAACTTGGCCACATGCATTTAAATGTCTCAGTCAGCTGGGCAGTTGAGGATAGGGAGGGGCACATACATATAAAACAACTATGACCTTCTAAGCCACTATTCCTGTACAGTAACCACCAGAAAATATGAAGTTTTTGTGTTATAAGGCTAAAAGTGGGTCTGAATCCTAATGAGTAGGTAGTATAACATCACCCTGTATGTGGTGGGCTAGCAATAATGGATGAGAAGGCTGAGATTCTCAACAAATTCTTTTCCTCAGTCTTCACTGACAAGGTCTCTCCCAACACTTCCTAAGTTAAACTGCAAGGTGTGGACCAGGGTGGTGAGGTCCCCCCCACTGTATGTGAATATCAGGTTCATGATCACCTGAGGAACCTGAACATACCTAAGTCCATGGGACCTGATGAGATTCATCCCAGAGTCCTGAGAGAATTGGCTGATGGAGTCACCAAGCCACCTGCCATGATACTTGAAGTCTTGGCAGTCAGGGGAAGTCCCTGGGGACTGGAAGAAGGGACATGTTACACCCACTGTTAAAAAGGGTAGAAAGGAAGGCCCTGAAAACTATTGCCCTGTCAGCCTCACCTCTGTGCCTGGGGAGATCATGGAGCAGGGTCTTCTAGAAGGTCTAACAGGGCAAACAGAAGACAGTGGGGTGATGAAGGAGCCAACAGGGCTTCAGCAAGGGCAGGTCCTGCCTGATCAATCTAGAGGCTTTCTATGATAAGGTGACTACATCCATGGACAAAGGACAACCTGTTGATGTGATCTATCTGGACTTCTGCAAAGCCTTTGACACAGTCCCCACAACATCCTACTCTCCAAGTTGGAGAGATATGGATTTGATGGGTGGACTGTTCAGTGGATAAGGAATTGTCTGGATGGTCAAATCCAGAGGGTGGTGGTCAATGGCTCAATGTCCAGATGGAAAGCAGTGACAAATGGTGTCCCTCAGGGGTCTGTACTGGGACCTGTACTGTTTAATATCTTCATTAATGAGATTTACAAGGGCCTCTAGTGAAAGGACAAGGGGTAATGGGTTTAAATTAGAGTAGTTTTAGACTAGATATCAGGAAGAAGTTCTTTACCTTGAGGGTGGTAGATCAGTGGAATAGGCTCCCCAGGGAGGTGGTTGGGGCCCCATCCCTGGAGATATTTAAGGTGAGGTTGGCCAAGGCTCTGCAGCCTGGTCTAGTTGAGGGTGTCCCTGCTCACTGCAGGGGGGCTGCACTAGATGCCCTTTGGAGGTCCTTCCAGCCCTAGCCATTCTATGATTCTATATGTAAGACACCTGTAGCAGCACAAAGAGGCAGAAACCACTTCAACCACTGGTTATAACAACTCCTTCAGAGCTTACTTTGAGGCACTTCATATGCAGTATGCACCAGATTACCTCATTTTTATCTTCTCACTTATGCACCTACCACCCTATGAAGACCTGATAGAACACTGCACTGCAGATATTTTGATAAAATTTAAATCCAGAAGATACTGCTATTGAAGATTTTCAAGGTAGTTAAGAGTTCAAATGTGAGATTCTCTCTACCATCTGTTGCCTAAAAGTTACTGTGAGAAGACTGCAAACCATAAAGGCTTATACTGAAACGTAAGTGAAACCAATCAGTTCAGTTTCACTTTAGTCCAAAGTGCAAAAATAAATACTATTTTTCCTTAAAAGGTGCTATCAGTAGTACTTAAGTTGCAGAGAACTGTTCTGCCTAAATACACTTAAAGAACTAAGTTTTTTACTTAAGGAAATTCTAAGGCTGACCTGTTGTACAGTTACTCTGCTACATTAAGTAGCCAGGCTCTGACCACCAAACTTAGTTGAAAATGCTGCTATTACAGCAGATAATAGCAGAGGCTGATAGAGAGCTTTTTGCTCTCTAAGAGCACAGTCTGTGAGGATGAGAGTGCATCAAGATATTGCTGGTTACGTTTTTGGTTTTGTTTAGTTCCACCTCTATGTGGCTTTTGATCAGTTAAAAGCTAATTTGATCTTGAACTTTTCATAGTGATTTTTGCTCGTTCTTGAGCTGTCCATTAGGGGTAGCAGCAGTTTGTTAGTCATTGTCAGGTACTTTTATCACTAAGAGTCTGAAAGGTTCAGTTGTTTTCTGAAGTCTCTGAACAACAACAGCATTTTGCAGCTTTGCCTCCTCTAGTGTTAATGTCTCATCTCGCAGCTCTCGGAATGGCAGCGAAGTAGCCAGTGTGAAGGGAACACCTCCTTCTGGGCCTTGGTACTTGGTTATGAAGTCTCTGACATGGCTTATTCTGAAAAGAGAAAAAGAAGCCACAGCATTAGAGCTCTCCAACCCCAAGCCACAGCCCAGGCACAACACAGGCAGCCACTACAAGAAGAGAACGAGACACCCACTTCACATCACGGCTGATGGTGTAGGGATGGAACAGCACAGGGGGTGATATCCTGCTGTGCCTGGATCCACTTGGGAGGCAAGGATCAAGGCAAGGATCAATGCCCTGAGAGCAGTCCCAAGGGAAAAAGGATGAGTATCTTATTCTGAGCACTTTAAATTTAGGTTTAGGTTGGATACTGGGGAAAAAAAAAAAAATAATGTCACTGAAAGGATTGTAAAGTGCTGGAACAGGCTGCCCAGGAGATGGTGGAGTCCCCATCCCTGGAGCCATGTAGATGTGGTGCTGAGGGACATGGTTTAGTGGTGACCTGGCAGTGCTGGGTTAAGGGTTGGACTCAATGATCTTGAGTGTCTCTTCCAACCAAAAGGATTCAATGAAAAATGCTTCACTGTGGCTCAGCTGGTAGCTCCACAAGCCAACCATTTCTCCACCAGCTGGTGGAGCTCTTACCTGAGGTTTCTGTAGCCAAGAGCTAGAATAAAGATGCCTTTAGTGTGCAGTGCATGTAGCAAAACCACAACAATAATAAAGACAAAGGTTTTGCTAAGATTGTCAGGATGGCTTCTGAGTTAACAAGGTCTAAACATAGTCTCTACCAGAGCAGGTGCAACAGCAGATTCATTACAGATTCAAGCTGCCTGTTGTGTGAAGAACCTTGCAACAAGTGAGCAGCACAGAGATTTAGCTGTGGAGAACCAGAATTGACCAACTGAATTGTAAAATGAAGTTTAAAGGGTAAATCTGTAGCAGTGAAATCAACAGTGTCAATGTCTAGTCTCTGATCCTGAGGCCATCTGGTAGACTCTGGCTACTGGCAAATTATTAATCTCATCCTTCCTCTACCCCATGCACAAGGCAGCCCATGGAGTTTACTAGGAATGGTTCCATGTCCTCAGAGAACATCTGAACCAAGCCTAGGTACTGTCTGAAGAAGTCCTAGTTGGCTTCTGGTTTAGCAGCACAGACCAAACTTCCATGCCTTAGCCACGTGCCTAGGACAGACACAGCCAGCACCTCATTCCTGTGCACACAGCCCTCAGCTCAGAGACAATGCTTCATCTTACAAGCCTAGAGCCTGAAAAACCTCTAGCAGGAACACATCTTTGGTTGGATGTTTACAAGTGTTTGCATGCATTCTGTCAAAGTCCACTGGGTGTATATATATATGCTACAGATTAGCTACTTTAGTTTAATTAACAAACAGGTTGGGGTTTTTTTCTGCTTCTCCACTGAAAGGAGTGCTACACATACAATCATAATATTTAAGGATATGTACTCAAAGGATTTCCCCATGTTTCTTATTAAGTCATCCACAATTACTATACAGAGCACAAACATGCTGGCCTTGTGGCAAGAGGATAGGTTAGGATGGGATATTTATAGCAAACTACTTAAAAAAGAGCATTGTGTCAGTAAGGATGCTGTTCTGCTTATCTCAGTCTTTTTTTTTCTTCCCTCCAAAAGCAATTAGCAGCTGTTCAAACTGCTATTTACCATGAAGAGAAAACACTTCTAATTCTACTTAAATGTGTGAAATCTGGAATTAAGACATTAAGTCTTCCAATGAAGTATTAAAATAGCAATTGACCCTTCAGCAGTGTATCACCACTGTGCTTCAGTTCACTCCTCAGGTCACTAACTGTAATAAATCAGGACAAGTTACAGGAAAAGTTACAGTCATTAACCTTCAAGTGCTGAGTTTTTCTTCTAGCAGACACAAAGACACATGCAGCAGCCTGGACTGCACTGAATCCTTGATCACTTGAAATGGCTTCACAGAGAAGCACAGACAGCACACCCTTCCTATATGATGTGACTGGAGAGTACTGGAGTCATTTCTCAACTTACAAATTTGAGAAGGGTCTCTAAGTACAGCAGCTCTACAATTTAACATGAAATAGTTAATCCTACTTTCTTACAGTTCCTGTATATATATGCTGTGCTGGCACCTTCTGACTTACCCCATTAATAAGCCTCTTTTAGAAGAGGAAATTTTGCTAATTAAGAGTGAAACACATTGGATGCATCTGTTCCATCCGTGCTGACATGCAGGTGAGGAACCTTCCCTGCCTACTGCACTGATTCTGGCTCTCCCCAGCTGTGGTGCTGTCTCTGCCCAGTGACCACCAGGCTTTTCACAAAGGATGTAGTCATTTTGTGTGAGATCTGCCATCTTGAAAGCTGTTTCTTCTAGTAATGATCAATACATACACTTTAACTGCCACTAACCTACAAAGAACTCCTCCAGTTTCCTCAGATTTCCATTTCTGCTCAGTTACAGTGCTGACTTAACAGCAGTTTCACATCCCTCTTATGCTCCTCTCATCAGCTACAAGATTTCTCAGATTTGAGAGGATGTTTCATAGATGCAGCTGAAGAGCAGTTCAATGTTGAGAGACTTGTGTGTACAGATACATACACATGGCTGCAGACACACATGACAGTGCTAAAATAAATCTCACCTGTGAGAAACATTGAACTTCTGAATGATCCTTTCCCCATCAGCTAACCAGATCTGGATGTTGGTGATAGGTTCCAAATCATTTAAGGGTACTAAAGGCAGGTGTCTTTTGTTGTCAGGTCCTTGATGACTATCTCTTACTTTGGAGATGATCCTGGGAGTAGCACTGAAAAAAGAAGTCATACAAGGTTATGCCTTCTGTGCACACACAAAAGCTTGAACCTCCCTCCTGACCTCTGCTTCTGGAGCTTTCTGCCCTGATTCAAGGTGCATTGATTACTTTTTTTAAACAAATACAGGAACACTGACATAACATCAGCTTTTCTTTTAACTGCATGTCAGTACTTCTCTTAAGGAACTTCAATATGCTTTAGAATTTCAGTGGGCTCATGTTTTAGCATTTTTGCAAGATGGAGGGAACTTAAAGATCAAAGATTAAACACACAAGAGAAGAAACAGTCTGAAGATTCTTTGTGGGTTTTTTTTTTTTACTCTAATCACAGGTGAAACCTTAAGGGGTTTGAGTACTGAATTTGCATATTCAATGTTAATTTTCACTGTAATGTGATTACAGTAATTCAATTTAACTGAATGTTGTTAGCCTTGATTCAGACCCCAGCATCATCTATTTCAGTTTAAAAGCATTACTCATCTCTCAGAGTGAGAAGCCAGGCTGATGCACACAGCACTTGGATTTTGGTTTGGGTTTTTTTTCTAAGGTACTTTTAACAGCTGACCCTACCACAAGGGCAAAGATCCATAAAATGACTTGACAGAACAGAGGAACCTCAGTCCAAGTGCATGGTGTTAAAAAAAAAAATATATTGGCAAAAAAATGTTTATTGTGATGAAATGTCTAGAGCTTAGTGCTGCTTCCAGGACTGAGCTTGTTCAGCATGTCCTGTTTAAGTCATCATAAGGCCTGATCCACTGGGCACATCCTCAGCTCATGTAAGTGTTACCAGATGTTTGCTTGCAAAACACCAGCAGTGATTTAAGGAGTTACTATTTCTTCTCTGAGCTCAGCTGTGGTCAGGAACACTTCATGGTGGTTTGCAGAAAAGCTTTCCCTTTGCACAGACCAACTTCTCTCTCCAACAGTAACTCAATGGCCATAAAATAACAGGCTGAACAATACTACATCTGCTTTGTGAGCAAATCCCATCCTTGCACACTGGCTGACTTTAAACCCAAAAAAGATGGCTAATGACCTGAATATATTCAAGCTAATAAAGCTGAAGTCTTGGGCTCAAGCCCTGAGTCTGAGGCATTTCAAAAACTCCCATCACCCATTGCCTAGTTAAGTGCTCTAACCTCCAGGCTATCAGCCAGCAGAGGCACTTTTTTGCAGTTTCAGTGGATGCAATAAAAGAATGAGAATTAAGGAATCTCATTCCCAAGTGAGTGATAAGAGATGTTCACTGCAGCTGGACACACGAGAGGCACAGAACTGACTGCTCTACATTACACAGAAATCAGCTCTGGCACAAGAACCTGGCACCAAGAGATTCCAGCAGGCACATCTGTAAAACATTCTGGGACTCAAATACAGGTGACTTTCTATCACTGACCTGCCTTTACTGATTATTTATCTCATACCCAGCTTCTGTTCACACTTGACTTAATACAAAATAAACCCTAATTGCCCTTCAGATCTGGAAAAAAGCTTGAGCATGAGCAAGTTAAGCTTAAATAGTCTTAAGAGCAGGGGAAAAAAGAGTTCAAGTCATACTTCAATCCAGCAGTGGTCAGCTTTCACTGTCCTGGGGCCTTCAGTTCCAGGTTCAGACTCACAGATTCACAGATATTAGGGACACTGAAGTAGGAGCTGCTGTGAGCTACTCATCTCCAGTACAGCAGAGGCTGGAGATGCAGCCAACCATGCAGCTGCCAGGCACCTGCTTTAGCCTGGGCTGAACTACATCAGGCAGAGTTGTCTCAAATGGGTACAGACTCTGGTGTCATTCTCAAACCAAATTCCCACAGCTTGGAATTTGTGGTAGGCACTGGAGAAGATTCTTTCAATAGCAAGTATGGGTGAAACTGAAGCCAAGACATTAAGTGAAGCTGCAAGAAAAAGTTTGAAGATGTGTATTCACCAAGGTTGAAAGCCTTTCTGTACTTGGTGACTTTGCTCTTGCAGAACTGATGGATAAAGCCATCTAGTGGTGGGAGCCACCAACCAAGCATCTAAGGCTCTTAGCAAAATGAAAATATTATAACCCATTTGTTAAAGACTTATTCCTTTGAAAACACAGGAAAAGTGAAAGCCCAAGAGTTAGGTATCTTTCCTTGCTTTGCCTAATGGTTAAGAAGCTTGACACACAATGTTTGACCCTAATGAGGTTAGAGAACAAGCCCACTTTGCTACAAGGGATTTCAGACCATGGTTTAATTAATGTGTTTCTGAGACAGTCATTAAATTGCATTGATAAGCTTAATGGAAAAGTGAAGTTGCATATCTTGTTACAGTCCCAAACTATTAAATGCAGCTGATTAGTGGTAGATGAAACAGGCTATACCCCCTGGTTATACAGGTTCATAAGATAGATTGGAAAACTCTGGTAAGTTTCATTTTTCTCTCGTGTGTAACAAAAAGAGAGATGATGCTGCTCATCTGAGTTATATCAAATATATTCTTTCTAGTTCCTCTGTTTTTCCTCCAGCAGAATTTTTAATGAACCAGTCAAGAAACTGATTTATAACACTAACCACATAATCAATTCATCTGCAAACTGGCAGAAAACTCTATGGACTATTAACAAAAAAAATCGTTTACTTGATAAGCAGAAATTTAACTCATAAACTGAAGTAAACTATTCAGTCATTTGCCTCTCATTTCTGATTAAGGACACAAGTACAACTATGGAAAGGAAGTTTCATAGCTAAAAAACTTGTTAGAGGTCTCAGACAGCACTAGAATTTCCCCACAAAGCTTTGTTGCTGAAAGAGTAGCATGTGCATGTCATGGGCTTTTATTTTACCATCAGGAAGTGAGCACAGTTTACATAGGAAAGGCATTTTCAGCTCACGTTTCCCAAATCAGCAAAAAAGATTTACTTGTCTTTAAAGAAAGGGCTGATGGCAAAGCACTAAACAGATAGGGAAAAGAAAAAGAGGCATTTTATTCAGTCCATAAAGAAAAATGCTAAGCAAGCTGTAGATTGTCTCAGTGTACAAGACATGTCAACAGATATTCACAGAACTGTGTTTCCAGAGCCCACCTCAGCTACTGGGAAGCAAGAGCATCCCTTGCTGCAGGCTTGCAACAGAACACCCTGCCATTCAGCACTGGTTAGCAGCAGAAACCCAGTACACTGGCTTTTGCTGCTTTCAGGTCTACATGTAAATAAAGTAAGGTTAGGTTCTTGATCCTTGTTCACTCAGAAATTGTGCTACCAAAATCAAATCCTGCAGCAGCTGATCTATCTTTCAAGGGAACACCTTCCCTACTGACCAGACCTACTCAAGGATGTAGACAGTGGATGAAATGAATAAACCAGACACCTGCTTCTCTGAGGCAGCCTGGAGCCACTCCTCCTTTCCTGTTAGCAGGTCTCACACTGTGTGTGACCATCTCACTCCCCTGCCTAATCCCCTCCTACCCAGGTCGTGATCCCTGGGTTCAAGTCCTTTCCACTTCATCCAGACAAGCTGTGAGGTTCCACCCCAGTGGGCAGCTCACTGAGCAGCCCCTTGGGCAGTGAATGTGCTGTTCACTGCTCTATAGTCTGCTCTCACAGGCACACAAGTCTTACACAGCAGGGGTATGTGAAGCAGAGAGTTTGGCTGGAGTAAGCAAAATCCACAGGGACCAAAGAAATGAACTCCTGGCCTGCCCTGCTACAACAGCCTTCCAGAATTACAGCACTGTGTGGCTATAAATCAAGCCCAGTTTTAGCACTGGCATTAGTGGCTGACACCAACCTCGAGAGAGCCATGGAGCAAAGGAAAGGGATCACTGTAACAGGCTGGGATGTCTTGCTGCAATGCACGTGTGGTTACACACCAAAGGAGTTTCATTGCAGAACAGCCTCTTGCTGCAGTTCCCAGGGTGGGATTGTCACACTTCCCCTCATGGGGACACTCCCTCCTCACAGAAACTGCACACACAGATTTAAAAGAGAGGATTTTCTCTTAAATGGCAGAACAGAGGAGCAGCTGCCTTTCATCTGGATACACTTCTGCTCACACTGGGACCTTGACCAAAGCAAGCCAACAGCATCCTGGCTGCAGGAACAGAACACAGCTAATTATCCCCATGCAGCACTCATCACACACACCCAAACACTGCTGCACATGTGGCACCCCAAAAATCAGGGAAAGATGTTGACAAATTAAAGTTGCATGGAGGGCCACAGGCTGGAACACTGACCCTGTGAGGAGAGGGGCTTGTTCAGCCTGTGGAGGAGACAGACAGACAGACAGACAAACACACACACACACACACACACTGACTAGGTCTACAAGAGGTTGTCAAGGAGGAGGGAGACAGGATGGACATAAATTGAGACAAGAGCTGCACAGATATAAGGAAAAATTTCTTTCCCAGGAGGGCAGCCCAGAACAGAAGCAGGCTGCACAGCCTCCACTCTTGCAGGACTTCAAGGCTCAATGGGATAAAAGCCTGAGGAACCTCATCTGTCCCCATAGCTGATCCTGCCTTCAGCAGGAGCTTGGATTAGAGCTCCAAAGGTCACTTCCAACATGAATGATGAGATCTTTTAGCACAGGTATAACACTCAATCACAGACCACATCAGACCACTCACCTTCCTAGTCTGTAACCGTGTCCAGAGAAGGGATGAAACACTGGCTTTTTGGATGACAAATGCACCTCATCTTTTTTATCTTCCACTTTCACATCTACCTCTTCTTTATCAAAAACCTTCTGTAGTTCAAAAGGCAGTTCCCTAAAGAAAAAGGCAGAAAAATAACTTCTATACTGTTTTCAGTAGTTAGATTCATGATTAATACCTGTCCTAGGTTGATCCTTTCCAAGATGATACTTTAAAAAAAGCCACAGCTTCACAATTATTTACTAACAATTATGTTAAGCACATGACATACAAACAACCTGAAGTACCTGAACTGCAAATTAGCTAGAAACAACAAAAGAAGAAATCATCATGCACATTTTTTAATGATGTTGAAATGTATTCAACAGTTATCACTCCAAAGCACAGGATGTGTAGGAACTTTAGTATTGCCACACATTGGTGCAAAAGGCTCAATTATTTTATCCCCACAGTAAAACTGGAAGGAAAAAGAAAAAAAGCCAACTGACTTTTAAAGAACTGAGGTTAGACACAGTGTGTTTAATTACAAATAAACACCAGTCTCAGCTTTTAAAAATGAGATCATCACTAACAGCTACACTCTCCAGTGCAGTGACATCACCTCAGTAATGCTTCATTTGCATTAACAGAGCACAACAATGCCTTTGTCTGGGAGTTCTGCTGCAGACACTACACTTTCAGGTGGTGGGGCTCAGCTGGCCCAGGGGCTCTACTAAGTGCTTCTCTACCATCAACAATTATGCAGGAACCATCTTGTAATTAGCATCTTCCCAAGCAAACAGTGAAAGAAAGGTAGCAAACTTCTGATGCACACACACAAAGCAAGCAAATGGCTTTAAACAGTGTGGCTGTCATTGGTGCTAATGCAGGTGACAGCCAAAAAGGAGAAATACAGTGTCAAATTAGTATTTTTGATTGGCTAGCCAAGTGTGGAAAAGTCAAAAAAATACAATGGCTTGGTAATTTCACATACTTGAAAAGAAGATATTAAATTATAGCCTCCAAAAAAAAAAAAAATTTCCTCTGCATTTCTATGGGGTGAAGAAAGAAAGGCTCAAAATTATACTGGTTTGTATGGTCAACCTGCTTTTTAAAGCACCACTGCAATCACCAACAGAAATCAGGGTAAAATGCTAATTTTTAGCTAAAAAGTAAGATTGCTATATACACACAAATGATGAATAGCAAGTCTGTACTGGGAAAAAAATTAAATTGAAGAGTGATCACAGTTTCTTGGATGTTACATGGAGCAAATGTACCCACTTAAGGCTTTTCATCAACAAAAGGAACACAAAGACCATAAAACCAAAAGTGCTCAACTGTTTGTGCATCGAGTTTGTTAGTCAAAGTACCATTTACCAGTAGCTCTTACTGGGCATTCTGATTTAGACTTTATTTCATTCTGCACCTGCTGTGCCCCCTACCAACACTTGCTTTCATCTGTTTCATCAGCAACTGTCTGTCTGCTGCAGTTGAAAGCTGTATTAAACCTGTTGATGTTAAAACAGCCATTAGCACTGCAGGAAGGGAGACAGGCAGTGAGTGGCCTGTGCTCCTACAGGGACACTGCAGTGCAGCAAAGCCAAGCAGCTATGTAAAAAATGCAGAGGATAAGCTAAGTGCTGCCCAAAGCACTTTAACTCAGGCCAATTAAGAAGACAAAACTCACCCTTTTTTAATGGAGTCCAGGAACTGCTGGTTTGCCATGTCACTGTAGCTCCTGAGTTCACCATCATTTACTGTAAACCCGTTTTTCCAAAGTTTAATGATTACATCAACCTGCAAAGTAAGAACATTTCTCACAACACTGATGTAAACCAGCCTGGTACACCCACAGCACCTTATGATTGTACATCATCCACTGCATGGCCTAAAAATACTGAGAGGGGCCTCACTAGGATCTGGTTTGGCTCTGTGCCAACAAGCAGAGCAACTGCAAGTGACATTTCTAAGGCTCTTGTGGCAATCAGGGTTAGAAATGAACCTTCCCCCAATCATTTTGCTTTCCCAGGCCAAGAACACTCCAGTGGAAAAAAAAAAAAGGAAAAAAAAAAAAAAAGAAGAATCCCTGGAAGATCCCAGCCAGCTGCAACTCTTCCAAGAGCTAATTTGAGAGCACACATGCCTGGTTTTGGAACACCAAGGACCAGAATAGGCCAGCTGGGGGTACAGAGAGTAAAGCCCTGTTCTGAGCATTCTGGAGGATTTGGTGTGAGGAAGGCTCTGAGATAATCATGCAGAAACTTTTCACTCAGGAAATGCAGCCATGTATTTTCAGGCAGTCAAACACGTTGATGTTTACCCTGGAGCTCAGGGGTATTTTTAAAACTCTGGTGTCAGGGAAATGAAAAAATAAATTCTTTATTAACTTTGCCAGAGAACATCACTACTTCAACTTGCAGCCTTCACACTGTTCACTGCCATCTCTCCAACTTTAGCATGGATATATTTGGGATTGCATTTTTGTATTAATGCATCATGCCATTTAAGGAAGCATTTGATCATCCAGGTCTGATCCCTGAAATAGCATTGACTTGACAGATATTTGGCCACATGTGTATATGAAGCACATACAAATGCAGAATTCACTTTAACTTCAAGTGAATATTAGTTTGAATTAGGCTTCCTAATAGTTGGATTTTAGCAGTTTGACTTGTTAGAAGATAATTGCTACGTAAATACAGAGCATGTGCAAGCTGCTGAAGAGAATTCCTTCCCTTTTGGTTTGTAATCTGTCAAAAATACAGCACTGAGGAAGATTAGATTCCTTTTAAGAAGTCTTGTGGCTCATGGCACCAATGCATATGGATGGAGTTCTCATCATGGGAACATTTCCTACAGGATACAAGTTTAACCCAGACTTTATAATAATTACTCCACACCAAGTCCCCATGTAGCCAGTGACACAAGTACTGCCATGGAACACCAATTCAGAACTGCAACTGAACCTACTGCTCCTGACAACCCTTTTCTCACAAGCTCAGTTAGGAATCCAAAAACATAATTTCCAGCAACACCCCCTTCAAATTTCTCCTTGCTATCTTTGTTCTTCTTTTCTCCAGCCCCTTCCCAGTACTTGAGGAGCAAGAAGAAAATATGGAAGAGGACAGAATTTCTGAGATACAAGCCCAAACTAAACATCCCACTATTACCTCAACTGCACAAATGAGAGCAAATTGAAGAAGTTTGGGCTATGCCTCTGCACAAAGAGGCTGCAGCTCTTTGAACAGCTTACATAAATGAGGTTGTCATTCCCTGCAGCTCATGACCAGCTCTCTCTCCTTACTAATAAAGCAGAAGTGTATTAGCCAATGCCAGCCTGAGTCCCAGAACAACCCTAAAACCATTACAGACCAGTGAAATCCAGGAACACAGAAGCACAGGCCTGTTTCACCAAGATATGGGAGGCTGTTCTTACTGATGTGTTCATTCTGTGTGCATTTATTTCCAGATGTCCTGGATAAGACTGCTGGACTACTTGCATTTGTTCAAAGTACTCCTGGAGTGTTATGTTAAATACAGGGATTTTTTTTCTTCACCACCTACCTGATTCTTGACTGTAGATGGGGGCACACATATAGCACCAACTTTCTGAGCTTCTTCAAAAAGGTTATCTACAAAGCAGTCACAGTTTTGTTCTGTACCATTCAGAATCTGACCACTGGTTCCTGATTTACACATCCTGCAGGACAAAGACACTGTAAAAATGAAGCCCTGGAGAAGTCATCAGGAGACAAGCAGCTGCCCCAGAGGGGCACAAGAGGTGTAATCAGTAGGCTTATTCCCTTGCACTTTGCTCCCTTGGCTGTTACAAAACATCAGGTCAAGTTTGTGTTGTGCCTTTTCTACAAGCTACTTGGGACTCTCTCAAGTGCCACTATTTGTCCTTCAGAAGCACAAGTTAAAAGAATGACAATAGAAAAGCTGAGTTAATCTGTACAGGAGCTTCTAAACTTGGTATCAGAGCAAGGAATGCAAGTTAGATGATTCATGCTTCTAATTCAGACCATCAAACATTTAATTGCACACAGTGAAAGGCCTTAAAGCATCTCCATGATGCAGGCTTGGATGTCTTCTTTTGCCATAAGTTTTAAAAATCATATACAAGAAAATTTTCCCAGGATTTACCCCCCCAAAAAATCGATCTCCCCATTCCCAGCTCCACCATGAAACCACCATTAGTGTCTGTGAAAGTACCTTAGAAAAACTCCAGAACAAATGACTCAATACCATTTGAGCTTGCTGAAGAAATACAATAGAAGACTTCAGTACTGTGGAGACCACCAGAGTAATAAAGATGATGCATCAACTATGTCTTTTTATAGAACATTATATATGTGACAGCTGTTTCTGTTACATTTTCACTGGGAAAAATGCAGAACTATGCAATCTGAATGAATTATTATATTTCAGTTTAAGTACTTTGCATAGTAAGAGGATTATGAAGCTTTTGGTAAACATTGTAGGAGTTCTTCCTACTGGAGATTCAGAAAAGTCTATTTTAAGCAACTCAGAAAAAAAAAAAAAAAGCCCAAACATCCCAGTTCTTGAAAAATACCCAGTTCTACATAAAACTCTGCATTGAATTAGAGCTGCAATGCTTACTTGAATGGTAATTAGATACATTTGCATAAAAAAGCATTGTTTGCAGTGCATCTATGCAACACTGAGAATCCCTGCAGATGAACATCTTTAAACAAAAGAAGAAACTCAACAACACTGAAGAGGGAATTTCACAAGTATGCTGTCCCCGTGTCAGTTTTCTAACAGAACAAAAGAAACCTGAAGCTTTAATCTAGGTATTCACTATACCACAGAAAGATAATCAGACACCTCCATATCAATGTAGAGGTGCACAGTGAGTTAGCAATTTGTATGGCTGCCTTTCTGGAAAAAAAAAATAAAAAATTATGCAGCTTCTTGCATCTAGGAAACATTCCAGGTATGTGAAAAATCTTTTAACAAGACAAGATATTAAAAAAAAAAAAAAAAAAGTCAGCATATGTGGAGCAGGTGGATACAGGGAAAAAAAATGTTAAAACTTAACATAAGTTTGGAAAGTCACAACAGGACACACAAACAGCAATAGAAAACGAAGAGAAAAAAGGGGGAGGGGGGAACTGACACTTACCATTCTTTCTTCACACTTTTGATATTGTCCATGTCTTTCATTCTGGTGCTTTGCCTAATTGTGAAAAGAAGATGGTTAAAAACAACCAACAAACCTAAAGCAGACAAAAAGCCCAGCACACTTTGCCTCCTTTTGTAGGCAAAACACTCTTTTTATGGTTTTTTTCTGTGTTGGTAGTACATTTAACAGAGACCTCAACCTCCCCCCTACCAAGTCTCCAGATGGTTCTTTGTTTTCCTGCAGTTTCTAATTTAATGACACATGAACCATGCACCATTTTCAGACGGTCAAAAGGCATCTTGCCTTTTCATCAAGGTACAAACTGAATTCCACAATAATCACACCAATTGAAAATACATGTCCATACTTCTGCTAAGTGAGGAAAGAAAGATCACATTCCTTTTCTGAGCAGCACGATTTAAACTCTCCTGATTTTTCACAACACTAGGAGACAGTTGCAGAAACCCCTGCACTGCCACTGCAGGCTTTCTACTGACCTTCACCTCAACAGTGGGCATGAAAGGGGTGAGAGTGGTTGGGTTCCTCTTCCTACCATACCCAAAGATACTGGGGCAGCATCCCAGATCCTGTGTGTGATTTCTGCTTCACCATTTAGCCTCGATTTGCAAGTCCTAAATATATTACAGTATTAGTCTGACAAGTCAAAAGAAATTAAGAATGCCACACTGATCTCAGTGCACTCACTGAAAAAGTTACAGACACAAAGAGCCCGAGACTCCCCAAACCACCTTTTAAAAAAAATTAAAACTCTCTAAATTAGACAAGAGACAGGAGAAATTTCAGGTTGCAACTGTGTTTATTTATAGAGTTATTCCTGAAGACTGCAGGACACAGATGACAGAGTTCTGCTCCTGGCAGGTTTGAGACTAAGTCACAATACTGTGCAAGGATTTCAGAGAGCATCAAAACTTGTGACAGCCACCATACTGCTAAAAGAGCAGTTTGCACAGCAAGACTGAAATATTTTTTTCATGTTCTTGACATTTAATTTAACAAGATGGAGAGGTCAGGGGGAAACAACATTCACTGCAGCACTAACAAAAAAACCCCAACACTCATTCAGTTATTCAGTTTAATTCCTGCTCCTTAGGAGGTTGATATTGGTATTCTTTCATCTTGATAGGTAAATCCTTGTGAGATAAACACAAAACACAGCAGAAAACAAACAAAAAAAACCCCAAACATAATGGCCATAAAGATGTACTCGGTGCATCCATAACAGGTTTTGAAGCCAGGCAGCCTTCAGTTTAACTGATGCTGTCATCCATTAGGTCAAAACATTATATTTAGCACACCTTGGACATGTCACATCCTTCCCCTCTCCTCTGCCCACAAATGTTCTGTCAGAGCATTATATATCAGAACACCTTGTGCTGCTACATTAAGACTTCACAGGCATATCACAGAAAGGCAGAGGCTGGAAGGGAGCTCTGGGGATCACCTAGTCCAACCCACTGCCTAAGCAGGGTCACCCAGGAACACATCCAGGTGGGTTTGAAAGTCTCCAGAGATGGAGACTCCACAACCACCATGGGCAGCCTGTTCCAGGGCTCTGGCACCCTCACAGTAAATAAGTTTTTTGTGACTTTAACAGTGCATAATTTGGGAGAAGTTTTTGAAAAAAAGTATTTTTTTTAAGTTTTAAAACACTTTGGCACAAGGTAATTTTTTGGTGTTGACCTGCTTATCTTCTAACCTTTCACCATTCAATAGATCACTCCCCAAAGCAACAAGAGCCACCTCCGGCCATCCACTTTTGTGGAGTCCCTGTGACTTGTCATCAGAGCTGTTAAAAAGAGAGAGGCACAAAGAAGCAGCTCTTCCAATTAATTCTTTTGCTACATTAGGCTGGCCTCAGATGTGCATGAAGAGTATTCAAAACCGGTCAGCTGCGAAAGTCGCTGTTCCTTCTAAAATACAACAGCAATGACACTTGGAGGGAATGTTTGTGTTAATATATCAAGATAAAGAAACCAACCTATACAGCGATTGCTGTTTCTTATGGCCAGAGCCCTTCAGAGATAGCAGAGTGCACTGCATTCCAGCTCAGCAAACCAACCCATCTCGCACGACCGACCTCCTACCAGCTTCTAACGCACAGCCCTAGCCGTCACTTAAAAAAACGAAGAACCTGGAGACAGATTTTTTTGTGTCCGTGATAAAAAATATCCCAGAACTGAACTCCCAGCTCTGGCTGTTAGATGGAGAGCGCAGGAGCTGCCAGCAGCGCACCAGTTATGCCTCCTGTGCTCGGCTCGTCCCGGCCTTTCCCAGCACGGATCACCAGCACGGATCAGCTTCTGCTGCCTCCAGGGCTCCCCTCACCCCCGAGGCTCCATCCCCTCAGCGGCTCCCCGGGGCCGGGCGCGATGCCCTTCGTCAGGCGGGTGTGTGGAGGCAGCAGCTCCCGCCTACACAGCTCCCGCCACCGCAGCTTCGGCAGATATTTCTGTGCTCCGTGCTGCTGAGCCCACACACGCAGCTATTTTAATGTAAGGAAAAACAACC
The DNA here is from genome assembly GCA_025447755.1 of Corythornis vintsioides. Lineage (NCBI taxonomy): Eukaryota > Metazoa > Chordata > Aves > Coraciiformes > Alcedinidae > Corythornis > Corythornis vintsioides. The sequence continues at coordinate 9,087 of JAOEGS010001837.1, read as the reverse complement.
AAAAAAAACCACCCCCAAAACAACAAAAACCAAAAGAGACACTACATTTTTATTATCTCCTTGCTCTAAAGGGCAGAAGCACTGGCCAGCAGCGCAGCCCCCTCCCCCCACGGGAGTCTGGTTTTCCACCTTCGGCAGAAGCCCAACTTCTCCCGGAGAAAACCGCTCACAGCAGAGGACGAAAGCAGCAGCTACCGAGAGACGTCAAGGGCAAATTACAAGTGAGATGAGCATCAAACCTAATGGCCTGAACATGACTGATAGGCTCAGGTGAAACCCACAGCGGACACGTTCGCTCTCCAGCTGGCTGCAAGGGCTGTGCGTTTTGGAAAGAAACCTCCCGCTCGGGGCTGCCAACACTCAACTTATTTATCGGCGCTCCCGGGACACGGGCCGGGCTCTGCCCGCTCTGAGCTGCTGGCAAGACCTCTGCCCCAAGACGCGTCGTTCCCGAGCCGCAGCCCCAGCGACCCCCGGGAACTCAGCGAGGGCTTTTTAGAGACCGTGAGACAGCGCCGCGGTAGCAACGCCACAGGGTGCCCGAGAAAAGGGCCGGAGCGGGCCGGGCAACGACCCCCCAGCTCTGCCCGCGCCAAAGGCGCCTCACGCTGACGTCCCGCTCCACACGGGACGGGACCGAGGGCAGAGCGGGGCGAGGTGGCCGGGCGAGCGGCCCAGAGGCAGCGGGAAGGCTCAGCCCGCCCCCTCCCCTCCAGAACGGCCCCACGGGCGGCCGCGGGCAAAGTTCGAGCTTCGGTCGGTGCTGTGGGAGCTCCGCCCGAACGGAAAGCGCTCCCCCAGCCCGGCCTCTCCCCGCAGCAACTCACCCGGCCGCTGGCAAAGCACGACCCGGTACCGGCCTCCCCGCCGCGCCAACTCGTCAGTGTCCCGCACCCCACCGCGCAGGCGCGGCCGCCAGCGGCCGGGCACCGGCTGCCGCCCCGCGGACCGGGCGAGGCGGGGCGGGGGGCAGAGCGCGGAGCTCCGCCCCTGACACCGAGGGGCGGGGTCTCGGGCGCCATGGCACGGGGGGTGGTTGGGGGGCACGGGGGGCTGTGGCTCTCTGCACCTGCGGTACGGAGCGACAGCGCAGTTTCCCCAGGGATTGTGGCGCCCTGTACCGCGCTCTCCGCTCGGGAGGAGGGGCGGAGGCTGGCGGGGATTACGGGCTGGGGCTTCCCGCCCGAGCGAGCCGGGCCGCGCTCGCACCGCTGCGCTGTGAGGGCAGAGCGGTCCGCTCCATGAGCGGCGGGGCCCCGCAGCCCTCGCCGCACAAGGGGCTTCTGTCGGCCTTCGGGGTGGATAAACCCCTGTCTGCCAGGCCAGCGTGTAGCGCAGAGGCAGATTTCTCCTCCTGACTGCAGGACAAAAGCTACAGTTTCTGTGTCTGTAAGCGCAGGGGGGAGCACAAAAAGGGGCATTCAGGCGGCGCCCACAATAGCGGAGAATGGAGCCAGTGTCTCGGCCAGACGCTGCGCCCGCACTCGCCGCGGCCCCCTCGGGCTGCCCTCGCAGCACCGACGGGAGCTGCCCTCGGCTCTTTGTCTTTCCAGCCCCGCGTAGACAGTGGGACACGCCGAAACCTTTGGAGATGAGAACGCCTTATTATGCTGGAAGGGCTAATTAAGGGCGAGTGTTGATATATTTGAAAAGGAGCTTTGCCGAGGCCTCGCACCGAGGACAAAAGAGCGGCGCGGGGGTTGGGAAGCGGAGCCCCCGAGTTCCCTGGGGTACGTTAGAAAGGAGAAAAGGGGACGGGATCCTCAGGGAGTCAAGAAGCGCTCAGGGGACCCTCCCATCTCCGTGCAGAGCCCTTGCAGGGTGCAGGGATCGCTGCCGAGCAGCCAGCGCCGGCCCCGAGCGGCTCCTCCGCACCCTGCATCCTTCTTAATAAGGGTTTGTTGGGTTGTTGTGTTGTTTTGGTTATATTTTAATAATTAGCGATGCACTAAAAACATCTGGAATTAATCTGAATTCACATCCCCAACTAGGCAATTCACGTTAATGAATGAGAAAGCTACTGCGAATGTACAAGTGCGATCAAAGATGATTTTAAAAGCAAAGGTAATCAAATACTTCGCTGACTGCCGTCTTCGGGTGGGACCTGTTTCTGCAATGCCTTATTCGTAACAATTAAAATCACCTTCTTCAAAAACGTTGCAATAAGATGCTTAGTCTCAGAGTTCAGTGAAGGTGAGTACAAGAAGTAAAATCTGACCCTTGACAGTTACCATTTCTTCGTCTCTGTAGTGTACATCACAACGTGTTAAACCTTTTGAAGGCAGTTTGGATTAATCATTAAGTTTTAACTGGATGAGATCTAATTACAGCTCCTGCATATGAATCTTCAGGGAAAATAGGATCAAAATTTGTTTTTTTTTTCCTTTGGTGTAAAACACATGGAGTTTTCAATTTCAACATACAGTTTTCTGAAATGTATCCTTGCAGGTTTGGTTTAATGTGCTAAATAACTATGAAATGTTTAGATTGAAGGCACTTGTTACACGTGTTCCTTACATAAAACCGCATTTTAATAGAATTAGTATTTACAATTTATAACAAGAATAGCATTGCATTGAAAAGTTCAAGGAATTTACAAACTCTTGGTAAAACTTCAGAAGTTTGTTTTGCAGTGCTGGACCGTTTTATATTTTCTTTCAATATTTTATTAAATGCAGAAGTTCAGTAATATTCTTAACCCTTGCTTGGGGGCCTTTTTTGTAGAAAAAAAAAATTAAAATAAATATTATAGAGTCAAAGGTAAGTGCAGGAGGGGGCCAGATTGGACTTAGTTGGTGTAATGATGCAGGTTTCCTAACTGCAATCATGTATTGATTGAGAAGATTAGGTCTATTACTGCAAATCAGAGTACAGCTGGAGACATGCTGACCTACTACAATAGGAATTGGTGTCCTAGTGAATTTAGTGATTTCTTAAAAGCTCTTCTAAATACAGCTGTTCTCCCTCAGGACTGAAACTATTGACAAAGCACAGGAGTAAGAAAAACCTTAGGGAAAGCATTACTGTGTCTTCAACTCCACTATAAGGTAAAAAAAATATTTTTTTCTTAAAAGCTGGAATTTTTCAAGTGAGAGTGTTGTTACAATCAAGACATCACTAAAATCCTTTTAGACCCCGTGCATTTCATAGGGCTTATTCTCTGGCAAGAAACAGCACACGAGATGAACAGAAGCAAATGGTCCTTTTCTTACTGTGGGATGAATAGGAGCAAACAGCCCAGGCTGAGTTCGCTGAAAAAAACTCTTAACAGGGTATTCATGAGATGAATACAAGCATCTCATGCCCCCTTTGTCAAGAGAGATCAGATGCAGTGGTGTGGAAGATAGTAACAACCCCTGAAACTTGTTTTATAATGTAGAAGTGGATCTGGGTGTTGACAAAGTAAAGCAGTGTTTCAGCTGTCACCACCCCTCCCGTCAAGGTCAGGCAAGAACCAGGGCACACAGTGCATTTAAAAACAAGCAGAAAATTAATTTTGAAGGGATATTTTTAAACCATCTATTTAACAAGGTTAACCCGTGCCAGAGGAAACCATCAGCTATCTATAATTAACCATCAGCTCTATTGATTGCCCTTAACTCGAGATCACGGCTGTTGCCCGAAGCCTTTTGTGAGTGTGTGCACACAGAGCTGGAGCAGGACGGGGGGGGAAACGGGGCTGGAAAACAGAATCTGGTGATTCTGCCTTGGCAATTCCAGGGACCATCCTCTGGAAATGGAACTCTGCAGGAAAGTCCAAACTCCTGGGCTGCCAGGAAGCAGCTTAAGGAACTGATGCTTCTGGAAGGTTCTCTGGGCAGGGGGAAAGCGAGTCCCTGTTGGATGGGAGATGCTGGGTGCAGCAGCATTCGGGATGAGGACATTCCCCCCTGGCTGGGAAAGGAGCATCCCCGGCTGCTGCTGTTCTGTAAACCAGAACAATCCAACACAGCCCCAGCAACTGTTTGGAGCAGATAACACCTATTTGGAAATGACATATGATGTGAACTCTCAAACACACTGCAGTGCAATGACACTGTTGATGGGGTGGTGTAGTTGCTGACTGAGATCGTTTTGGGTCTGCAACAAGAAAATGAACTTCTGATGTAGTGGGTGAGGACTGGGGAGATTTATGAGCAAATCATGTTTCGGATGGACTTCCCATGTGACTTTAATCAAGCCATTCTGCATTCTTATGCTCCTAAAGCTTATCTACAAATACGTTAGTAAATGCCTGTTTTTATTGTAAGCATTTGAGGAGAGTCTGGCTTTTACTCCAAAGCCATACATCACCCAGCAGTCACGGGCTGGAGGCTCTGCTTCCATGTGATTAATGATCATCAACGCTGGAGTGAGATGGTTGCCACTTTTGTCCAAGATGGAAGCAATTTACAGCCTGACTGATAGTTAAAAACAGAACCTGCAGATTCCAAGCTTACAGTGTCACCAGCCTGTGAGTTTCACACAATTGCTAGTATTAGAAAAGCTACCTACCTTAGCTCAAAGGGAGAATTGTTATGGAAGCTAATGGCTGGATGGGAAGATAATTGTGAAATATTAGGAATTAAGTCTTGCCACTCCCCTTTAATGTTATCTAAGAAATCTGCTCTCTGATCCTGCTTCAAGTGCACTGATGTTATCTATTGTAGTGTGGAAAACAATCTTCAGATAGCTGTGCTGATAGTGGGACTGAACATTAATGATTGAATTCTAAACCCTAATTATTACACAGTTGTAAATGATAATGAGCTATCTTTAATAACACTGCAAAATGCTTGCAATGTGGGGGGACTGGACCAGCTTATTCAAGATAGTACCAGCCATGACTACTTGTTGCTTGTTTGATGTTTCCAAGCTTACATCCCATGGACCTATCTTCATAATGGCAGCTCTGGAAGGAGAAACCAGAGTCCTCAGTTCCCCAGGGCTCCTCGGGGAAGGACCTGGGACACCTTTACATGCTGGTGGATCTTTCTTATTTCAAGATTCAACTGAAACCAGGATGAGTTGACAGCATGACAGAGAGGAGCACACGACCTTATAAATAGAGTACTGAAAAGATCATTTGATTTCCATTCTTTGGAATGTTGCAGCTATTCAGAGATAGTGCAGAGCAATCTCTGGTAAATTGCCCCTGATTGAAGCAAATGGTAACTCATTGATAGAGCCCTCTGGGCCTTACTAGGCTGGATCCCTCTATGAAAGTTCTGAAGTAACATATTTCTAATTTCTTTGTAAAATAGGGACAGGTAGCAACAAAATCTTCAATCTCTAAATATTTCTGGTGATGTTAAATACTGCTCTCAGAAACAAACAGGGCTTTCCATCCTGGGTCATTTTTTAAGGTCGTTAAGTCCCAAGAAGATTTCATTCCCCAAGTCTTGCTTAATAGAACATTCTTTTGCTCAAGTACTTTTTCATGTTTGGTTTGTTGGGGTTTTTTTCTATTTCCCAGTGGTGTACCTGCCACAGCACATGTTGTGGCTTCTTCTTAATAAATGTTTCAGTTCCTTCATCTTCTTTTGTGAACAACTGGAGATAAAAGGGTGTCGAACACTGCTTAAAGCTCCATTTGGTAGAAATTGTTCCCATTTGAAATATAGTCCTTCCCAATGGTTTTTATTTAGGGAAGCATTTAGATATCTGTCTGTAAAACTGAACTACAAATCTTGAAATCAAATCTTACTGGGAATGAGCTCTACAAAATTTTTATGTAATCCTTGTGGAGTGTGGCCCCAGTCCTTCTCCCTTCCCTTCTTTGTTTTCTGTTTTGGGCTACTCAGAGTTCTTTTCTTTTTTCTTTCTTTTTTTTCTTTCCTGCCCCCACAAAGGTTTTCCCACTTTTGGAAGGTCAAAGAGTTTCTTTAATTCTGTTCTGTGTTCATATGACACTTGAAACAACAACTGATAGCAAAAATGGGAACAAGTAAATTCTTGGATTAGTGAAATGACTCCAAATCCATTTATCCAGTCATTATTTCATTGTTAAACCACATCTAAATTGCTAAATACATGTGATACACAATCTTAATCCCGTGCTAACGTGTTCTCTGTATTACAAACAAAAATTCCAAAGCTTGTTATAAATGATTTATCCATCTACACTGTCAGTAATGAAGGTGGCCACGGGCCAGACTGAAGCCATAAAGCCACGAGCTGTTGGAGTCAGAATCACTGCCACACCTTGTGAGGAACAAGACTACTAAGAAACCTGAAAATAAAACCATCTGTGAAAAGCAATCTAGGGGGTAAACATCCAAAGTGGAGCATGTCTTTACATGTTCCCCACTATGCTAACATAATGAGAATAAAGCACTAAAAGTGTTCAAAGCAGTGAGCAGGGAATTCAGACTACATCAATCCCTCTACAAGAACAGTCCCTCTGGCATCATAAAGAGTACTTGCTTGAGTATGGCTCACAGGAATGAGCTCAGAATACTTGCAAAAGAAAAAGAAAAGAAAAGAAAATGGTAAAAGAATATTCAGTAAATATAAAATAAGTAGGTTTTAAGTTGTGGCTTTTCTGTTGCTTCGAGCAGATCTGGATAGGCACCCAGGAAAATCAATTTGCTTGCATAATGACCAAGTTTATTTTACTTTTTAGTAGTCATCAGGATTCAGGAGAGGAGGAATGTTGGTTGGATCAGGCATGTTGCAAACAGATGTTGTGCAAGCTGCCCCAAGCAGTCCTGAGTTGGGACATTCTCTGCAACTTGCTGCAGTTTGGGCCCTTTTTGGGCCACAGATGATCTGTTTTCCACAAACAGGGATGATGTTTTTGCAGTGCATAAAAAGCTTGAAGGAGATCAACATATCGTTTACAGACAAACAGAATTTGGACACCATATCAAAGTTCCAAGGCTTATCAGGAGAACAGGAGAGGAGCAGAGAAGTATGTTACTTATCAGGACTGAGAAAACCTCCTGATGCATTCCCACTGTTTGGTAAGGGACAAGACTCCTGCAGTTTCCTTCTGTTCCTACTTGTGAAGGAGAAAAGGAAGTGATTTCCAAATGCCTTTTCAAACACCATCTCTAGGTTTTTCATTAAAACACTCCAGCCTACAAGGGTATGGAATGGCTGCATCCTTTCAGAACCTTTGAACAAATAAATGAAGCAACAAAATATATGAAACGTAATAAAACTCATCTCATGGAGCAGAAGATCTATTCTTTTGAAAGACTCTGCATATTCCTGAGCAGGAGATGGAGTGCTGTTGCCAATACAAATGAAAAGCTCTCAACAGAGGATGTCAGATGAGAAAAAGCCCATAGTTCCTATCCCCAAAAGCTCCTATCCCATCAAAATGAAAATCTTCATTTCTCTTCACAGTAAGTGAGAATTTTTGCTTGGAGATGTAAATAGCCCATTTTCTTATTATATATCCTAATGTCATTGTTGCATATATTATAAAGTATGTGCTCTACCCTACTTTTTTCAGCCTTTGATCTTTAAAAGAAAGATGTGGGAGTATGAAGGTAAAGCATAATAAGTTTTTACATTTATTGTTTTACATTTATTGCACTTTCCCTCTTTAAACAATAAAAATACTTCGTTACAAAGCTTGCTCGAGCCTAACAGCCTGAGCCATGTGATCAGTCATTTTATTATACTATTATTTTTTGTTAAATAAGTAGAAAGCCCTGAAACAAGGGTGGTGCCAAACCAGTCATTGTGAAAATGAAAAGGTTGAGACTTCGTCAGCTACACCTTTATGCTTGTATTACTCAGATTTCTTTGACAAAGCTTTTTGTTTTGGAGCTTCTGTGCAGGCACATAAGGTAAAGTTCAGTAAAGGGCAACAAGTCGTGGTCAGAGAGGAGCGATTCTCACTGCACATCGAGCCAGAGGGATTGCATTACACTGGGTGAATAGTGCGAGAAGCATTTAGGCATCCAACGCACTGTAATACCTACTGTTCTTCCCTCCAGACCGCTGTTGTTCGCTGTGTGATAGAGGAGGGCTGCAGAGAAAAACGCTTTCCACAGGCTGAGCAACGAGCAGCAGACGCCCGTTGAGGCTACCGGGCGGCACACAGAAGCCGTTATCGGTCACTTGCACGGGCGCGTTCCCGATAGCCTGGCTATCAAGAGGGCTCCTCAATAGACTCACCAGGCTGTGAAATAGTTTTCCACGAGAAATGGTGGAGATCCGCTTGCCCTGGAGGATCTGCTCGCCCAGGCTGCCACGTCCGTGACTGCAAGGAGCCTGCCTGGCTGTGCAGGGGTCCCGGGACAGAACACCCGTTTCGGTGTGAGCGGTGCCACCTTTCACCGCCCCGTGACCCCGGGCAGCTGCTTCTTCCCTGCCCTTGAACTCCTCACCTCAGCGCGCCCTCATCCCTCGCTTTAAGCCTCCGGGAGGCGGCGGCTCCACCGACCCGCGGGGGTTGCGTGGGGTCAGGCCCGTCCAGCGGCTCGCCAGCTCCTCACCGGCTCCAGGCAGGTCAACCCCGGGCCCCGGGCCTCAGCGGCCGCTCGGCTCCCGCCGCGGGACCGGTGTCCGTGCCGTGGCCGCCCGGGCGACTTCGCCGCCGCTCCCCTCAGGCTGACAGGACAGCGCACCGCCCGCCCCGGCTCCCTGGAAACCGACCCGCCTGCTGCGAACCCGCCAGTCGCCGTCTCTCCGGGGCCGCTGCCCCGGGCCTGGCGGGGGGGAGCACCATCGGGGGAGCACAGCCAGGCGCCCCGCTGCTGCCGCCGCCACCGCGCTCCCGGGGGGACCCCGCCGGGGACCGGCCGCCGCCACCTCCCCCCGCCCCCCCCCGCCCAGCAACCAGCGCCAGGCCCATAGAGCGCGCCGGCGCCGAGCTAGAACGTACGCAGCGGGGGCCGCCTCGGCCTGCGCGCGGCGGCGGTAGCGCCGCAGCGCTCCCTAGCGACAATAAACGGTCTGGCCGCGAGCTGAGGAGAGAAAGGGAGAAGGGACAGTAATGGCGGCCAGTTAGTGCGAGACTGAGCCGAGGAGGCGGCGGCAGCGACGGGAGGAGCCGGCGCGGCTCCGTCTGTGACTCTGCCCGGCAGACCGGCTTCCCCAGAAGACTTTTTTTTTTTTTTTCTGCTTTCTCCCCCTCCCCCCCTTCCCCCT